>ML885035.1:0-14336 GCA_009831015.1 Picea engelmannii
TGTGGGTTGAGGTGGTATTTGTTAAGAACATGGGTTGTTGTGTGTATTGCTTCTACCCAGTACGTTTTACCAATGTTCTTCTCATTCATCATTGACCTAGCCATTTGCTGAACTGTTCTGTTTTTCCTCTCAACTACTCCATTTTGTTGTGGAGTTCCTGGGATGGTGTATTCTCACTTGATCCCATGTTTATCACATAATTCCTTGAAATCACTTGACATAAATTCTCCTCCTCTGTCAGATCTTACAACCTTTAATCTATTGCCTATTTGATTCTCAGTTAAAGCCTTAAATATTTTAAATTTGTCAAATTGTTCAGATTTTTCTTTGAGAAAAGAAACCCAAGTGAGTCTGGAGTAATCATCAATGATCAACATGAAGTATTTTTCCTTCCTTGTTCCTTCTTGTCTTGATGGCCCACATGAATCCATATGAACTAATTGGAGTGGTTTCTCTGTTGAAGTAGAACTCTTGGATTTAAACTGTGTCCTGGTTAGCTTTCCTACTTGGCAGGGTTTACACACAGAATCTTGTGTCTTTAATATTCTTGGAAGATCTTTTACTTCCTCAAGATTTTTGAGCTAGATTAAGTGATCAAATTTTAGATGTCCAAGTCTCCCATGCCATAACTAGATTTCATCATGTTTTCTTAGATGAAACTCTTCTCTATCTTATTTTAGCACATATACATTATTATCTGTCCTTATGCCTTTAGCCACCACTTGTCCTGAGTTTACAGACTTTATCTTGCAATCCTTGGAAGTGAACACCACTTCACATCCTCTGTCACAAATTTGACTTACACTGAGAAAATTATGTTTCAGCCCATCTACAAGCAGAACATCATGAGCTTTTCATTTTCCATTACTTAAACTCACCATCCCTTTACCCTTGATTTTACCTGGAGCATCATTTCCAAAGGTTACATTTCCTGATTTTCTTTCACTTAGAGACAAAAACTTACTCTTGTCTCCCGTCATATGTTTGGAGCATCCACTGTCAATATACCAGGGGTTATTTTTTCTTTGAGCTGACAACACTAATCCACACTTGTCATTTTATTTCTTCTTCCAAACCTTGACATTTTCAGTAGAGTGATTCAAATCTAGCTCATAGTTCCTTAAGTGACAGTCTGTAGCTTTATGTCCATAATTATGGCACGTGTAACATTCTGGTTCATTGAATAAAGGATCATAATGATTGTTATGCTTAACCAGTATCATTTTTCCATCCATCACATGATTTGCAGTCTATGGTTGTTTATTACTTCGTTGTCTCATTTTTTTTTGTGGTAGATATATATTCCTTGAGTGTCTTGATTGCTCATATCTAAGTCTTAAAGAACAGTTTACAGCTTTGTGACCAAAGTTCGAACAGAAAAAAAAATATCCATAGAAAAGTCCTTTGTACCTGGAAAATGGTTGTATTCTTTGAGCAGGTTGATTTCTTCCATGCTGATGATTTCTTTGAGCAGAGGGTGTATTATTTTTTTGTTCTATAGATTCAGTTCTGGTAATTTTTATTTCACTCTTCCTTGGCAGTTGATATCTACCTTTGTTTCTCCATATTTATTGTTGTCAATGAATGTAGATTTGAAAAACTTGATGGATTCTTTATTGCTTGACTGACCACTACTTGATCCTTCTTCATAACCCAAACCAGTTTTCAAATTTGGATTCCTTTGCTGATTCAGAATGGTGGTTAATCCTTCTAAGGCTTTAATGCTTGGAATATTTTGGAGATACAATGCTTTAACCTTCTCCATCTCTTTTCTATTTTTTACTACCTCTTCTTCCAAGGCTGCACATCTTTCCTCCTTCTATGATAATTGTTGTTTCAAAATGTCCTCTATCTTCTTTGCCTCTTCTAATTCTGCGTTTAGCAAGGCAAAGTCTTCATCAGGTTTTTTACTGTCTTTCTCGAACTTTATCATCAATTGTTTTTTCTCTCTCTTCTTAAATATGAGTCTGTCAATTTATTTTAGGGCACTGATCAGTTCTCCTTCAGAGTCAACCTCAAATTCTACATCATTATCATCACTTCTTGTGATTTCATAATTATAATCCTCTTTGGCCATAAGCATAAAGTCATTAACCTTATCTTCACAATCAAAATCACTATCTGTGTCTCTTGAAGACTCATCATTGTTTACACATAAACTTTTTGTTTTACCAAATCTCTTGGATTTATACTTCTCTTCACCTTCAACATTCTAGTCCTTATTCTTGTGTGGACATTTAGATGAAAAGTAACCTATATTTCCACAGTTAAAAAAATTCTAGGGAAACTTTCCTTGGTACTTTCCTGATCCTTTCTTTAGTCTTCTCGAAAAAATTTCTTCAATTTCATCAGTCTCAAAATCCTCATTCTTATTTTCTTTAAATGATGCTTCTATAGAGGTGGGTTTATCTTTAAATATCCTCATTTCTTATGCAGTCAATGTTCCTAGAAGTTGATCAAAATGTGGATCTTTTAGATCATTAATTTTTTCTATAGCAAAGACCTTTGGGTTGAACTTATCTGGCAGAGATCTCAAAATTTTGTGAACTAAACAGGCTTCCTTAATTTTTTCACCAAGTCCTTTCATTGCATTTAATAGTTCTTCAACTCTCATAAAGTACTTCCCAAGAGTTTCATCCTTCTTCATATTTATATGTTCAAACTTTACTCTGTAGGTTTGAAGCTTGGCTTCCTTTACCTTCTCATTACCTTCATAACTGCTAATGAGTTTGTCCCACATATCTTTGGCAGTTTCTAAGTGCATAACTTTTACAAATTATTCTTCTGCAAGCCCACTCAGAATAGAATTCATAGACTTAGCGTTGAAGATGAATTCTATCTTGTCATCCTTATTAGCTAGTACAAATGTCTTTACATACCCAATCTCTACCACATCCCAGACATCTACACCTAAATCCATTACGTAGGTTCTCGTCCTAACTTTCCAGAAGGCAAAGTTTGTTCCATTGACCAGGGGGGCCTTATTGGTTGAAGTTCCTTCATGGATTGACATGTTTAAGATTATTGATCTACCTTTAGATAAATGGAACTAGATCTGATACCAATTGTTGGACAACTGAGATGGGGGGGATGAATCAGTTGTTACTATGCTTAAATGATTATAATCATTTTAAACTCACTACAGAACACTAAATGATGATCACAATAATGCAGGGAAGTAAAAAAAAGAGTATTCAACATCAATCACACACATGAAGCACACAGATACAATTATTCCTAAGGAAACCCATAAAGAGAGAAAACCTCTTCTTCTTGATATGATAAGTAGTCTTTATTTTCTGTACATTATCATTCTTATGAGCACTAACTCATTGTGAGGCTACCACCTCTATTTTACAAGCTGCAACTTGTTGAGAGCACCAACTCTCTGATTTCTCTAACACCCACTAGAAGGAAGCACCAACTCCCTGAGTGTTCCAGCACCAACTGGATGGAAGCACCAAATTCCAGTCACACAGACACCAACCTGCATAACAAAGAACAATAGTTCTCCCTTGCAACACCCTACCTGCATTGTTTTTATGGCTACAACTAGATGGACACCACAACTCCATGTGTTCAAGCACCCACTTAAAACTCTAAGGACAAGAGTCCTCCCTAGAACCACCCTGAAATATAAATCTTTTCTTGTTGGAAACTATTACAGTGATATAGTGTTTATCAATAGCTTACCAGTCTCATCATTGTTCTTCTACACTGATCTACTCTGCCTGCCTCAGTGTTCTACTCCATGCATACTAGCCTCTTTTTTCAAATTTTCTTCTACATTTCATCCTCTATTCCCCCTTCCTTTTCTCATTCTATGCGTTGCACCTTTTATATACTCTTATGTTCCTCTGCACAACCACCTTCTTCTCGCATGCAGAAACTATTACCAAGTTATGCCTCTCTTCTTTGTTCTGCATGTTATTCACATGCGGAGACCTCTGCCAGATCATCTTGGAAACTCTTTGTATTCTCTGGCAGTTATGCTCATTCATTTCAGCATGAATGGTCGTTCATCCTGATATTCTTTTGGCATCACTGGTAGTAACAGTCATCGACACTTTTCAATATGTCGATTGTCTCTATGATGAGTCTTCATTCCACTGGAAGTTACCTCAAGACTCTTCATCTCCTCTGGCGATCACCCTGAAGCCTCTTCAAATTCTCTGGCAGAAACAATCAGTCATTTCTGGCAGTTACAGAGGAAACCTTTGCGCGCTCATGCCTTTGGTGCCTTTCTCCTTCCTGAGAAAAATTCACAGTGGGCGCTAGCTCTTCTGGCTAAGCCCCTTCCTTTTATGTGACCACACGTTATGATTAGACGCCTATCCAAAATTCTCTTTGCACTCTCAGTGATCTACGACCTGGAGCCTAGCGATGTTCTAGCTCCTCCCTCAATCCTTCGATGATGTGACCTCCAACTGTGACCCGGGGTAAAGAATTTGAGTGCTTCATGATTTAGAAACTTCGTCATGCCTGATCAACAGCCCATGACATTTCCCAATCGATGGTCCATATCTCTCCTTCTCACTTCACGATTTCACGACTCGTGATGTCGGAGGTTAGAGCACCTCCCTTCTTCTGAGTTCTGAACTCGTGCTTTGCCAGACCAACGGTCCAGATCTCTCTGTGATTCAATGTTTGAGATCTCCTTTTTGCGTTTCGCGACTTCATGATTCCCGATGTCGAAGGTTAGCTCACCTCCCTTCTTCCAATTCCCAAACTTGCAATTGCGTTAGATCAACGGTCCACATTCATCTATGATCTGATGGCCCAGATATTTTGTGACTTCAAATTTTAGAGATTCTGTTGCGAGTTGCCTCGATTCTCCCAACTTGTGAAATCTGAAATACTTCATATCATATCAACAGTCTAGATCTCTCCCTTTGATCGACGGTTGCAATCAAATAGCAATATCGCGTGTAGGGAATTTGGATGTGAGGCAACCCTGACTCTCCCGACTTCTGATTTTCTAAAACCGCTCTAGATCAACAACCCAAGATCCTCGGTGATCCGACAGCCTAGATCAAATCGGGACTTCACATTTCATGAAGTTGGATGACTAGTCACCTTTGAATTTTCCAGTTTGCAAGTCATCGAAATGCTGATCTCTCACCACACGTCCTCCCTTAATGGACAACCAAGATTTCTTTGCATATTTGGAGTGTTGACTGACTCATGGGATTATCCTCCTTGCAACTCCACTGGATCTAACGGTTGCTAGTCCTTCATGCTCAGATCCAACAAATGGGATATGTTTCTCTCTTGCGCACTCGTTCCTCCTATCTGGACTCTAATCCACTGGTACAGATTCTTGAGAGTGCTTGATCTGATGACCACTATTTCTCCTCCTCCTGATATTACGCTTCCTCCAAACTTGGAATAATTTCTAAGTGTCAAAGGCCTCAACCTTTGATCCTTCTACGAGTCCTGATGACTTTGGGACTCATCTGTGTTTCTTAAAACACTATCTCTCCTAACCTTTGATCTCTGCATATTATTCTTGTAATCATTCCATTGTTGTTGTTGTCCTTGTTGTTGTTCTTTATATTGTTCTTGCCTGTAAACATGCCATCGATGTTGTTGTTCTTTCCTTAAATGAAAATCACACTCTGCTTGTAAACATGCCAAGAGTTTATAGATCATTATATGATGGTATAGAGTCCACTGGAAGTCCTTTGAAGCAAGTTCTTACCTATCCTTCAAACGTTTGTACTAGCACTTTCATTTAAACATCTTCGTGATCAATACCAAGGATATCAACGAATTTGTTAAATTAGAAACTCTGGATAATTTCATTAATTTAGAGTTTCTAATTTAACTTCAGATTTACTTGTTGATGCTTCAACAGAATGAACTTGTTGATATTTTACTTTAAGACTTCATTATTCAGCGGGAATCTTAACATTAACTTGCATAACCTTAGGTCCGTAGATCTTACGTGTTGATGCAAAAGTTTGTCTGAGATATCCCTTCGGTTTCTACAACTTCTCAGGATCTAAAACTGGCGTAGTTTGATTTTTGTCTTGGATTTTCCTGGTATTTTTTCGACCGAATGCCATCTTTTCCTACAATGGAGTCACCAGGTGAAATATAAAGTGATCCTTATCCATGTATTCAATATTTTTTCACCATCAAAGACCAAAATTTAACTTTTTTGTTCTCCCAGGGAAAAAATGATTTTCTTTTTCCATCCCCGGCAACGGTGCCAAAAAGATGTTGTTCCTATGATTGATTCTAGGCTCGAAGAACAATGTCATGCATCAAAGATTAAATGAAAATTTTTATAGGTGATTTCTTATACCTTCAGTTTTCTGAGAAATAACTTAAAGTAAAATTTATGATAAGACATTATAGACATTGTATCTTGTTATCTGAGTCGTAATTTTAATTTCAAATGATGTAGAAATGATTGAAAAAATTGTTAAAATAAATCAAGGTATCAATTACAGATAAATCTTACCTTATTTGCAGTAGAAGAGAAATAAAAGATGTACCCTTGAAAGAATATTAAGAATGCAACAATTCACACAGATCACATGTCTTTTTTTTACTCATAGTAAGAACAAAGGAAAAACTGTAAATGAATGGACCTCTGATGTATTAAGATCACAGTAGATGTATTACTAAATTGTAACCATTCACTCTTCAATAACTACAAAAGGAAAATCATAAGAGATGAAAACACAGAGAAAACACATAACTCAAATGAAACGAAACATAGAATATTTGTCTGCTCTTGTATTAATATTCAATAAGTTATCTCTTTTACATTAGGATAGAAGCATCCCAGAATAGATCTAAAATCTATCTATTTATACAAAAATTGTCTCAATTAAAAGTAGTTGGACTTTCCACAATATCTGCTCTAAATATATAATACAATACAAATGGAAAAATAGAATGTAGATATTGTTGATTTACAGTTTGATGTGTTGGCACTTCATATGCTCCTTCATTTTCTCCCAGATGCACTTGCTTTCCTACGTTCATTGAAATGAGTACACATATCCATCAAGGCTACCACAAATCTCGAAGGTTCAATGTTCTCGTTCAATTCAAAGGAAAAAACCTTCTTGCGTACTAGTGGTATCTTCTCCTGGATTTTATTTACTACCTGGGCTATAATTTGATACTATAAATTAGGCTTAACCAATAACTCATTAATCTTAAGCAAATCAATATCATTCATCTATTGGATGAAAAATTGAATATTTTCCTTATTTTTTCTGGAGTTTTCCTTATTCATTTCTTTTTCAATTTTCCCCAGTGCCTCTGAGATATCATTTTCTTCAAACTCAACCAATTTTGTTTCTACAGAAGACAGGGTATTCAGACAAGTCTCCTTTTCTTCTCTGGCAAGCTTCCTACTTTCTTCTAGGTCAATCTCCCAAACTTTCAAGGCCATTTCACCCTTCACTTGTTCATATTGTGAGAAAGGGGCGAGACCAGGGATATTGGATTTTTGCCTCCATATAATGAATTCCTGAAACTTAGATCTTGCCACACTGGCATCCTTTTCTTTCACATAAATATTTTCCATAGAATTATTTATTGCCTCATAGTATTTATGAATAGTATCCACCTTTTAATATAGATCTTGGTTGAAAGTTTCCAACTTGTCATTGATTTGAGATGTTTGTGATTTGAAAGAAGTGATGTCTATTGTTGTGTTTTCCATTAGGACTAATTTGACCTCCAACTGTTCTATCAAACTATCCCGTTGAGTAATCATGGATTTGTTGGTCTGTAAACTCTAGAAAATCAGCTCTAGTTTCTCTTCTAACTTCTTCATCTATTGTTGATAATTTAATTTGATTTTCTCTATGTCATGATTCATTATGGTCCTAACAACCTGTTTTTTGCTTTTCATTTCATTTTTCAATTGTTCCACCAAGAGATATTTTTGTTACAGTTGCTTGGTCAGACTATCCACTAACCATTGGTTGGTAGTGGCGAAAGCCCCTAATGAATCTACAACCTCCTTGGAAAACTCAAGATCATTTTGGCCTTTTCTATCATACACTATTTTTTGCCTTTTAGTAACTACTCCATCTTTTTGCTGAGATTATTTCTTTACAATAACTTTCCTTTTATTGTTGAAAAAGAAACTTGAGGGAGGAATTTCTTCAGGAAAGATAGAAGTAAGTTTATCTATGTGAACAACCTCTGAACTAGGAGTTCCAAAACTGGTCACTAAAGGAGTTAATGAGGGAATAAGAGAGATAATTGTGGTAGAGCTTTATGGACCTGTTGTGCTTGGGATGCCAGCAAAAGTAACTGGTGTTGAAGGGGAAAAAACTTGTCCCTGCTTCATGAAAGATTCAAAGTGGGATAATATATGTTGATAATGTAGACCTAGTAGTGATGTTTTTATCTCTTTAAATAATCTTTCTGAACTCTCCAATACTTCTTCAGCTTTGTTTTCAGTGGAGCAACTTGGTTGAGATTCTGTGGATTTAGCTTCCTTTGAATATGGAATGGACCTTGACTCTCCTTGTAAAACCTTAAGCAAGTTGTTATGTCTATGCTTTTGAAAGCTGAGGAAACCATCATGTTGGTTAGGAGGCAGATTCTGAAATCTATTTTGAACTTCTTCATAGGATCTAGCTCCCCTGAAAACTTCATCATAAGGATGCTCTTCGTGGATGTATATTTTCATGTTGAATTGAGCCAAATGATTCTCTACCCCCTTGTGAGGATCGTGTCTTTTTAATTCGATTTCGACTAATTTTACATATTCCAAGGCTGCAACCTCGAATTTGGTATGTCCAAAATCTAACAACGTAAACATACCAACCTGAATGGAAAAATTTGGCGATACCTTTTTCTAATCCCCTTTCAATTCCTTAGTGATTTCTCCTGCTATTGTTTGGTATGCCACTTCTCAGCACACCAACCTGTTAGGTAAAAGTTTTGGAAGGGCATGAGGAGGAATGGAGAAACTGAACACTCTAATGTAAGATAAGTTCTCCTCGATGTACCAGTCTGCAAATGTGCCTAACTTTCCCATAATATTCTCTGAAATCCTGGGAAAAGGGTGTCCATAGATGGCTACATGAATAGGTACCACTACGTTGATGCAGATCTAGTTTGGAGTGGTATAAATGTATAGGCTTAGAACTAGCCGAGGTCCAACTCCAATTCATCAGGGGAAAGGGGGTCATGAAGCAAATGGCATCCATGATGTATGCAGACATGTAAAAAGGAGAAGGTTTCCCTTTTGATTTCAAAGACTGGTACTCAGCAACCTCTTTATCCAAGTTGTCCGAAAACATCTTTTTTCCAATTAAAAGTATAGCCTTCGGCCACTTCATTCATTGTAGCCTCCCACTCAAATGAGAAATGCACAGGGCTTTTTCTCCCAAATAAACAACAGAGAATCATGGATATATATAAGATATGATCATCCAAGGATGTAGTGGAATGCATACCATGAGAATTGGTTTTGAACTTGGTAGGATTTCCCCACCAGGACTTCATTATATCATGACCATTTTTTCCATATTGAGTGGATTCTTTTCTCTCAAAATCAAGAAGAAATGTTGCATTGTAAGTATATTTGGGTGTAGAAGAAAGTTTATACATTACTTGTAGGTTCTCCAGCCGAAAAGAACCGAAGGAGGTCTTCTGGTAACTGATAATTATTCTGGTTTGAATGTCGACGTGCTCTAGAGCCCAACTTATCATATCATTATAGGGTATAATCTTAGGTCATGCAACAATCTTGTGCAATTCCGACTGTGCTACCAATTTGAGCTTAGCTGAGAAGGACTCGTCTTTTTTCTTGGAAGAATCATCTAAGAAGATAAGAATATCATGCTCCAAGATATCATAGACCTACTTCCAAGACTTGATGGTGTCTATAATTCACGGAGTGGTGTCTGATAGAATGTCTATGTTTGTATTGGAATCATCTGTTGATGCATCTTGCTTCTTCGGAGATTTGCGTGGCACCATAATTCTTAGGGAAATGAAATTAACCTTCCTGTAACAAGATAAGTTTGTAAGATCTTAATTACTAAATGAAAAATTATAATTGCAAATGGTAAAATGACTTGAGATAAATAATGTTTTATTCATATTGATTTACTGACATAAATATTAGTAAAAAGATAATGGAATTTATTACCTGGCAATTCACAATCTTTATTAAAAACTTTAACTTTATCCAATCATAAATGTCATTAATACTTAGGCGGTTCGACATTCAGAGGTTTTGAATGTAAGAGGGTAGAAATCTCCCGAAGGTCGAATTCCTAGAGAAGTTAATCTCTAATTAATATATTTTATGTTTTAATTAATCATGTTTTAAACATTGTATTAGCCTTAAGTACTTCAGGGGTTCGGTATTCGGGGGTTTTCGATGAAGGATGATAGAAATCCTCCGAAGGATGAATTCCTAGAGTAAATGTTTGAACTGTTATATATATTTTGGGGCTTCGAAACTCCAGAGATTCAGAGCTCCGAGAGTTCATTTGTTTAGAAGTGTGGTTCGTACGTCGGTGGTTCAACGTTCAAGAGTTTTGGATGTAGCACAAAAGAAATATCTCAAAGAACGAATTTGTAGAGTGATTAGTTAATACTTAATTGTGATTAATTAAAGTTGTTAAATGTTTTATTATCTCTTTGAAACACTTTTACTTTTTTGTGATATCTAATACTTCAACACTTTGATTACTTCGACAGTTGTTAACCCAATCTTTCTTTAAAAATCCCGAAGGGAAATCTCCTAGAGTGATGTGGCATAAATGACATTATTATTAGTGACATGTCAAGAAATGAGGGGTGACATGTGTCACTTGAAATCTTGTGAATAATCTGACACAAATGTTAAAAATAAGTTCCATGTGTCAACCCAAGAAAATATTTAATGACACGTGTCCTATGAATCATCCATAAGTCCTTTTAGAAATTGTCACGAGGAAATGTCTTGGAGACTTTGTAGATTCAGGGTTTTTGTTTTTTATATTTCTTGAAACTCCCGAAGCGCAAAGCTTCGAAGTGACCGTTAAAGGTTTTATTTTAAAATTCGGGCAAGTTTTACATTTCAGAGATCACAATAATTGTTTGATAAACTTAGTGAAACTCATCGATGTGCGACATTGTAAGTGCCTTATTAATATATAACGACCAAGGATTTATTAAATCAAAAGGAAATTTCCTGAGTTTTTTTGGTGAAATTGTATTCCTAAGAAGCAAAAACAAAAGAATAAAAGTTCAAAATTTTAAGTTTTCTAACATGTCCTTCCCTTTGTTCTGGTTTGGCTGGAATGTTAATTTATTCATATTCTCCTTCAGCTCCTCTATGTCTAGATCTGTCTTCTGATATTGGTTCTCTTCCAACTGTAGGGTTTCCTATAGAGCCTCTTCCTATGTCTGAAAATTTTGTTGTCGCAAAGGGTATTTCAAGTGTGGTAGCAGTGAGTTGATGAATAGATGCCTATGTTGGATATCTGTCATGACATACTTTATCTTTTCCTTCAATTGTTTGAATCTCTGGTCAATCTCCCATACATATTCTCCTGGTTTCTATCTAATATCTATCATCTCGTTCATGTATTGATCCTCTGAACTAGGATTCTAGAACTCATTTATTAGCAGCTTCTTGATATCTCCAATCATTCTGATTGTCCCTGGAGGACTGTTTACAACTAAAATCATGTACCAATACAATGCGCGATCTTTTAGCATGATAGATAGTTGTGCAAGTTTAGTGTCCTTGTCTGTGATCTATTTCACTTCCCAAATATTTTCACAAATAAACAGGTGCTTCTTCGGGTCCTTCGATGCCTCTCCTTTGAATTCTGGTAACCTAATGGTGGGATCATGTCCTGCCATATTGAATGTTGAAATACTACCTCTGCGCGTTGTAGATACTTGAATAATGCATCCTAAACTAGCTCCCCCAATTATTGTTCCTTGTTTATATGTACTTCATGTTGTCTTCCTTCTCCTGAAATTTGGTTGTCTAAATCTTGGTTTTCTTCTTGGTGTATTAGTTGCACATGGGTTTATGGGCTCCATACTAACACTGATATGGATAGGAGTAATGCCTTTTATTCCTACTCTTGGACCTCTTGTCTTTCTCTCATATTTAGTGCACAGGATTTCCTCAATCTGGTCCACAACTCGAAGATCCTATACCTCTTCCTCATCACTTGTCAAGCCTCCCATCGCGGCTACGTCTCTCTTTTTGGTGTTCACCTTATATTGGTAGGGTACTCCACTGCGCATTTTTCTAGTTGTTTCCATGATCTAATTGATCTGGTATTCATCCATCATAATTGGGTATAAGGCCTCCTCCTTCTTTCCTTTATCCACTTTTCCTTCCATTTCTCCTTCTCCTGTCAGTGCTTCCCCCCTTCCCCCATGCACATAGGGAAGTTTAGTTGTCTGACTCCATTTTCATTACACCTTTGTTATATAGTAATATATTAATAAAAGTATATAACAATATGATGCACCTACCTCAAGGTCCCTTCAATAACTCTTGTTCAAATGCACTGTAAGACTTCACTGTATCTACTGCTAATTCTATGATAAATCCCGCAACAATGTTGTTAAACCAAAAATCTACTGCACGTGTAAACTTATTATACACTCATTGTAACTATGCGATCTCTTTAGGATTCCACTCTAGTTGTCTGATCAGATTTCTAGGATGGTTGTCTTTCAATATTTTTATCCGATCCTGCAATACATGCGGGAAATCACAGAAAAATATTGCATGCAAGTCACTAAATACATACTTGTCCAGGTATTTGCGCGGTGTCAACTTCGGGTTTCTGTTATCTTTATGCACAAACTCTAGCTTCGTTGTCTTCAACTAACTCTTTATCTCTACCTTCATTGGATTCCATGGTCTCAACATTCCCTTTTAGATTCTCATTCTCTCAACGTCTTGTTATCTAATGCGACATTCTTTTGACGTGTATTCCACAAATCTCACATACTCAATCCCATTCCTTTTCAAACAACCGGCAACGAAACCATTTGTTGGCTTTTCCTCTTCTATTGGTCTTTGTCTTGTCTTCTTAGGATTTTTTTTGGGTTATTCTGATTCTACCTTACTATCATAGATTGACCCTAGTTCATATTTTATAATCTCCCAACAAAATTCATTTAAAACTATCGCCCCCCCTGGTAGACCATAAGGAAATGCAACACACAGAGTGTATTGTGCAGTCTCACCTGAGATAACTCTATGGGTGGCTACAATACTTAGGTGTTCGCAAACTGGGAATGAGTGGAGATCTGCGGTTGTACTCTGTAATCTTTATTCATTCGATATAACATCTAATTATAGCATTCATTCTATTCATGCATGTGGCATATCAGATCTAACTAGTTAATTCATTCATCTAACATTCAACAATTAATCAGTTGTAAAGACACATACATTAATTCACATAACACAGGTGTTACCGTGGTTCACCCCCTCCTAGGATACATAATGTTAAGCCCTAATATTGGCTCATTACCCCTTAATTGGGGAATATTATATTAGTAATGTTATTTTATTAATGTCGGTTTTAGGCCATTAGTTGTAATTATACCTCCTACTCTCCTATCTATACCAAGGAGACATTTTCATTTTGAATCATCTTGTACTTGATTATTTAAGTGGGGTAAAAGGAGGTTGCCCCCTCGAAGAGGCTTATTATCTGAAATTATCTCTTTTTCAAGGCATTGAGTACTTTTTTTGAGATTTTTCTATGCTATATTGATATTTGGTTCTTAACATATGGTATCAGAGCTCAAGGTCTTGGGGTTTCGCTGCTACATATGAGACATCTTGGAATTTTATCTATAACTATTTTTATACAATGTTTCAGAAGGAATGGATTTGAGGATATTTAGTAGACAGGTCAACGTGCGTTGGGTTCAACATTCAGCTCCTGAGGCCTTATACTTTCAGAGATACATCCTGTACAAGATAGGGTTCTGGAATCATTCTGAACTGAGTCATTGCGGAATTGTTGCTATAAAAACGTTTATGTAATGTTTCAAACCCTGAAATCCAGAGGTCATTTACCAAAATTAGTAAGGCATCTACGGTAAAAAGTTTAGCTCCTGGGTCATCTTAAATTTATATACACACCCTGTGTAATATAGGGTATCTGACTAGTCCTATTGACTAGTCTCAAGAAGGTGTTCCAGGTAAAACAATCATAACTTATTCCTAGAGTATCCAAATTGAGTGGGACTAGTTTCATTAGATCATGGACATTCTGTTGTATTTCTGGTGCGAGTTTCAGAATTTTATATCAATTAT
This sequence comes from Picea engelmannii, assembly GCA_009831015.1. Taxonomy (NCBI): domain Eukaryota; kingdom Viridiplantae; phylum Streptophyta; class Pinopsida; order Pinales; family Pinaceae; genus Picea; species Picea engelmannii. The sequence goes on from ML885035.1 coordinate 14,285, forward strand.
TTTGTGTGAGGCACATTATATAAGTGATATCTCCTGGAAAGGCCAAACATCG
>WSFP011495900.1:0-14336 GCA_009831015.1 Picea engelmannii
TGCTTCTTTTTAGTATAAATAGGAGTCGAGGGTATGAGAACCCTAGCTTGGATATTATTGTAACAGAGCGTTGCTCGATTGGAGGTTGCCCCCTCGAAGAGGCCTGTGAACATTGCTATCTGAATCAAGTGCTATTTCTATTCCAGTGCTATTTCTGTTGCTATTTCGTATATCATTTCTGTGTATTGTGAAGATTATGCTGGATATTTCACTGTTATTCTGTTATTTCTAGCATTTCGTTTCTGTTCTGCATATTTTATATATCTGGTATCTTGCACTTTCTTTGCGAAGGGAATCTCTGGAGGACTTCCAAAGAAGACATTGTGGAAGGGGTTTGTGACAGATCCTCCAACACTGAGTAGTTATGGCCAGCTCGTGCATTCAGATTATGAGAAGCTTTATTGAACGCCCCTTTACAGATGCTTGTCATTATTTCTCCCATTTTCATTTCAATTTGGAGAGGAACATGTGGGTTTGTGGATTCTTTACCCTTTTCGACATATTCTAACATCCCATAATCATGTGCCCTTGTTGCTATATAAGCATCACCTTTCATCATATAAATGTTCATAGCCAAGGGATTAGTAGAATACGAAGGGGGTCCCTTACTAACCCCATCCATGCTCGAAGAGGCTTGAGTCATATTTTTCCCATGTGGAAATGGATTCGTTAACATAGTAGGTTGTTGGTGCACCAAAAAATTTTGGGCCTCTGCAAGTCGAAGGAACAGGTGAGTCAGATGGTCCTCTGTGCAAAGGTTACACAGATACTTCGACTTTATCTTCTCTATGTTTCCCCTGCCAACATTGTTGTTGGGTTTCTTATCCCCCTTACCCTTCTTGTTTTATTGTTTCTTCTTTTCGTCAGCATACTGTTTGGCCTCCAGGTTCATTGACTGCACACTGTGTATGTCCGACATTTGGGTAGGGGAGTAGCCGAACAAGAGGTCTGGCTAGCCGCTGTCTATTGTATCGACAATTGTGTCAATTGATTTGACAGTTGATCAGTGGAATTTCCTTGTGATGAACAAACTATACCATCAGCATGTGGTCCATACTATTGTCTGGCCTTCTCAACGATGGACTGTGGTGCATCTGGAAAAATCTCATAGAGTAAGCCAGACTAAGGGTATATTAGTTGGAGTTGTTGCACTCTCATTATCGCATCCTCCTTTGAAAACACTCTCGAAGTTGCAACGTCCTTGGATAGTTGCGGTACTAAAGACTTTAGGAACCACTCCAGCAGGAAAGCCGGTGGGATATGTACCTTAATCAAGATCTTTTGGTGTCGCCATTCTCAGATGCGATCTGAGATATGATTAGCCTTAGTTTGCTCAAAGTTGGTCAACAGTTTGGTGGCGACGTCATATCTCACAGGTAGTTGGTAATGGTTTAGGAAAACCATCGCCAAATCTCTAAAGTAAGAATATATTGAGTGGTCGAGATTGATGTACCATTTTGTGGCACCCTCGATAAGAGTGCATTGAAAAAGGTGCAACTATGGAGTCGTCTCGCAGTGAGTTTGGTGAGCACCATAGGTGGAAACTTGTCATGTGATCACCCAGGTCTTCGCCAGGCTTGCCTTCGAATTTCAGAATGTCCGAGGGAAACATAATTGGCATGGGGGGCCAATGTGGATCATGAAAAATCGAGTCATTAAGAAACCTTGACAATTCTAACAAGTGTAATGTTTCCAGAAATGGTAGTTTGGGTTGGGTACTATGTTTAGGAAAAAGGGATCTTGGAGTTTGACTGGCACCAGGTTGCCAGAAAACGTTGGGTTGCTGGCCAGGGTTTTGGTAGACACCATGGCCTTGATGAGAATATGGAAACTGCATTTGCTAGGGCATCATTGGTTGATTCCTGTAATTGGACATCGAGGGCTGGGCAAGGATTTCTCCCTGCATTGTGTTCCAAATATTTTGGAAAGGGTTTCCCCCTGTCGATCCGACGGGCATAGGTACCGATCCTTGCCCGGGGTTCCATTGACCATGGAAGGGGTTTCTCCCGGTCGACATCCCTGACGAGGGAACTGATCCCTGCCAAGGATTCCAAAGTCCTTGTGAGGAGAAAACTCTTGTACATTCCCCCTGTGTAGGAATTGTACCCTGCACAGGATTTTGTTGTCCAAAACCAGGGTTTTCCCCGGTTGAGACGACAATTGACGAAAAAGAGTTAATACCAAATGTATTGAACAAAGAGAACAACATGGATCCTATGGTCATGGTGTAAGAAGAAGGTCTTATATTTCCTTCTCCAAACAAGTTGTAGTTCATGTTTGTCCCGACGGGTTGCTGGAAAGCATCACCGAGCGAGGGGGCGGAGGAGGTATATGACCCCTACCGTAAGGGATAGCATTATAGAAGGCTGAGGTGACCCCCATGGACCCTTGCAAGGGATATTTTGAGATACCTTCCCCTATACCCATGGTCTGTAGGGTGGAGTAGGTAAGGATAGAGTTCATATCAAAGATGGGAATCCCATATGAAAATGGAGGGTCTATCGCACTCTGTGTGAATGGAGCAGTGGTCACCACCGAAGATGACATCGGACCACTACCCGAAGTAGATGTGGTCAATACCATTATGGTCTGGACCAATGACGGTGGGTTAGGAGGTGGACACCCCCTATGGTGGTAGCTGCTGAGGGAGTGTGAGGACTCTGTAATGAAGTAGCAACATTTTATTCCATAGCTTATTGGAAGACTATCTAACACTCGTAAGGTGTTACGCTCGAAGGGACAACTTGTACCAATATTGGCGCCGACAATTTAGTGATCGAAGGGTTAAATGGCCTGAGATATTCCACTCCAAGATCAGAAAAAGTGATTTCCTTTGAATTCGAGTACTCTCCTCTCGGAGCTGGTGCAGACACTGTTTCTTGTGGCCTGGTTGCTTCAAATTACCCTTGATGGTCAAGTATTCGATGTAACAGTGGTGGTGGTGGCTCTAATTTAACTAGCAACAGGCCCTGAAGCCTTCTTGACTGGAGAAGCTCTTGATTTTCCACTTTGTGAAGAGATCAATGAAATAGTAAGGCATTAACTAACATTTAAAACCAAGCACACACGAGAAAATTTTCTACAAGACAAACTAAGAAAACCACTATCTAGTTAGAAGAACAGTTATGCTAGCCAACACTAGAGTAACTTACTGGTGCAAGTGCAACTCGAACACGGAAGCACGCTCCAGGTATAATTTGCAAAGTGTGACCCGATGTCTATGGTAGGTACCGTGGTATACCCCCACAATCACCTATGTAAGTCCCTAGAATAAAGGAAACTAAGTTTCCAGCTCGTAAATAGTCACCAGGAAGGTACAGTCGACAGTCGGGTGGATCACAATGAGAAGGATAAAAAGTCTCAAAACCTATCGAGGTTATTGAAAGCAAGTGGTCTGGAAGAAAAATGAGGATATTGAATAGATTCAAGGTCTAGGAATCTCTATAGGATAATGCAAACGATAATATCCCATGACATATCCTTAATATGCATTCCCCACTACGTTTGGTCCGGCTTTGGAGGGGTTATCTCCGCTACCTTTCCTCACACGACCTCATGTTTAGCTCCTGTGTTAGAGGGGGGTCCCAGATAACTTTCACATCACTGGAATTTTACACTCCCTATCTCTGAATCCAATGTTTGTTTATAAGCCTTGAAGAGTTTCATCTCTAACCTAATTTACGGCTCTACCCTAACTAGTTGTTTGACCCTACAAACATAAAATTCTAATTGATTTTAAATTAGCGCTCATTTTAAATGGATTGTTTTAAATCAAAGGATATGGCAGTGAAACTAGTGATGTGTATGAGAGATGAAAATATGAGGAATAAACAAAACTGAAAGCAAAATTACTTCTAGTTAACAATAAAGATTTGCAACTAACTCTTTAAACCAACTTTTTCATAACTAACTTTTTTCAAGATCTTTAGAAGGAATACCTAAGACAAAATTTCTCTCGACTATGAGCTACTTAATGTTCTAAGAAATCAATAAAGAACTTAAAAAATGAACTCTTTTTCCTAACAAGTAAGATAACTGACTCCAACTACTTTACCAAACTAAGAAAGGAATTATTTATTTATTTATTTGAAAATGCTTCAAACAAGAAAAACTCGAAATAAATCTTTTTCTTCTTTTCTTTAAAGCAAACGAAAGGGAAAAAGAAAAATACAAGATAAGACTGAAACTGACCTCTGGCCTACTGTGGATCGTAGGGAGTCACTAAAGACACCAAACATGCTAATCAAAAACTCAAAGAATCGCCTAAAACCTTTTCCAAAGTAAACATAATAAAAATCTTCAAAAAGACAAGAAAAATAACATCTAACCTAGACTTTGACTGTAAAAACAGAGGCACTGAACTCTATCAAGAGATCCTGAGAAGTAAAGACCTTAATCAGGGAAGAGGTTGACTTCCTCTTCCTAAAAAAATAGTCCCTTGAACCAGGTATGCTAATGATGCTTAAGCATCCTGCGAATGTATGCAGATGTTCTATAAAGAAGGGGGCATATGTACCAGTGCTGAGCCAAAGCAGGTCGCGTAAACCTCTGTACTTCTTGAAAAAAGAGAAATAAAACAGACAAAATGATAGTGTAGGGAGAACTGTTATGGCACCAACAGGTGACCAAAATCCATTAAAAGACTCAACAGACTCAATAGAAAATCAAAAGGTATAAAACCAATCAAACACCAAAAAAATCCCCTAAAACCCTAGAGGCTTCCCCAGTATGGTCTCTAGTTCTGCTAGTAGGAAAACCCCCCCTATAGCTACACCAGGGTTTACAATGTAGGCATATCAATAACTTTTAAAAACTCTCCTACTTCTCTAACTACCCCAACCATATCCCAGACTCATACAAGAAAAGAAAAATGAGAAGGATTGGGTAACTGTACCTCTACTTTGCGTCCGGTGATGATCCTCTCATGCTTGATAGCTTCGATGACTGCAAACCTCCTCTCAAGGCCTGCCTGCATTCAAAGACAGATAAACAAAAAACTACAAGCATGCATTTCATATATAAATCAAGGGTTAGATGTTAGCATAAAACATAAATCAAATGAAAACATTCGACACATCATGTTTTGGGATAGGAAAAGTACTTATTTTATTGATAATACAATGATCACTTACAACCAGAGTCGGCTACTGCTCCACAAACCTAGTCTGGGCTCCTCTTCAAAAATATCCAAGTGCACCACCATATGAATTCTCCACTCAAACTTCTTCTTGGGAAGTATGATGGGTTTATGATGGAGGAAGGAAGGCAAATTGGGGAATTCTGAGGCAATTCTCACAAAAGGGCTGCAAATGATTGGGGAAAGGAGGGGATATGAAATGGGCAGAGTTTCATTGTTTTTATGAATAGAGGTGGAATGAGACCCCAACACCTCCTTTTATATGAAAAAATGATGGTTATTTGGTTGGGTGATGGGCTATAGGGATTATTTGGGAAACTACCCAGTAACCCCTAATCTCAACGAATTCCTTGCAACTTTTATTTTTTTGCAACTTTTGCAAGTATACACGGGCTGTAGTGGTGAAACATGCGTACGTACATGAGTTGTAGTGGTGCCAAAAGTATATGTACGTGATAAGTATTGGTGTAGGGCACATATTTTAGCACTATGAGTCACCACTGGATTGTAGTAGAGGTAAGCCCAATACCCATCAGTTTGTATGTCACAATAGATAAATTAAAGGAGTTCAAATGGGCGCAAACTCGAGAAAATATCACTTTAACTCAGAAATATGGACTAGGAAATGCATGAGAAAGTGAGGTCTTGATTTAACTTCAGTTAGTAATTTGTAGTAAAGTATGAGTAGGGGGAATAACATGTGAGGAGATGTAGAGGTTTTCTATGGACATTAGGCCTTCCACCAACCTAAGGAAGAAAAGATTCAAGAACAAGATCCTCTTGGAAATGAAACTTCGAGAAACTAAGAAAATGCTACAACAACACTGCAATCAAACCTCCATTGCAACACACTCACAACTATTCATGTGAATCCTTCAATCGTGAACTCTCAGTATCAGATGAAAAATAATACAGACATAGGAAGTAGGCTTTCATTAAACAATAAGTCTCAAATCAGATTACATAACTAGTGAACCAAAGCTTCATTAAAACATTAAAATACAAGAGATTAGCTCAACCATCGACCCTAAACAAAATATGAGAATGACTCCTCTATACTCAGAACAATTCACTAGTAACAACAAAGGCATGTATAAGTCACCTCATTCAAAGCCTTACATCTACATGCTTTCTAGTAGACTGAGCATGCAGTCTTCCATCAGATGCGAGCTTTGTCAGACGCAATAGTGCTTTTAGGGGGGCCTGCAGATGAGATGAATCTCTGATAGTCTTTCTTTGGGATTTCTATTTATGGTGGAAATGATGTTCAACCACCTCCACCTGCTTCAATAACTATCTTTCTCAGGATTGGGAAGGCCTAAGTCAACTCTGGACCTATAGAACTTGGTGGCCTCTGCATTTTTCCATCTGGATCTGAGTTGGATGCTTATAGGGGAGGCTTGATAGGTGGACATGGAGGGTAGAGCAATTGAGATGAAGCGATGAAAGGATGATGACCAAGTGGGAAGGTGTGACGATAAAGTGGTGTCTGGGAGACACACGGGCACTAATAATAAGGAGCTGAAGTGATGTGGCAAAGAGAGAGGACGCGAGTTGTTGGGAAGGGAACACGACAATCATCAGGGAAGATGACATGACGTGGGAGTGGGATACACATGGAAGGCTGTGATAGGGAGGTATGACAGTGCCAGGAGACAAGCATGAGTGGACGATGTGAGTGGAAGATGGTTGTTGGCAAGAGAGGTAGGCGGTAAGCGGATTCTTTAAGCGGTCTACTCGGAGGGTGGGGGTGAGTGGTAACTAGGAAAGGTAGGGGTGGTCCGAGATAATGAGGAAGCGCCATGATAGTGGGGGTCTTGCGTTTGAAAACCACTTAGCTTGAACCCCCCCCTCGTTAAAGGCAGAATGTCGGGGGGGGTGGGGGGGTCCCGATATCCACGCACTTCTTACCACGTCACATCAAAAGTTCACATCATTCATTCGACTTAGGATAGAAGCTATCTTGTAGGTTTTTTCCCACTTTCTTTCATTTATTTTGCCAAAAATGTCATTTCCCAGGAAAAGCATCCCCGATCAACAATGTGTGCTAACATTAGGCTCCATGGGGGATAGAGACCTCCCTACGAGTCTCTAAGAACTCTTATTCAACTTCAATTCCTTACTGTTGGGTGGTGGAGTCACATATAAAACCAAAAACGAAAGAAAAAAAATATTTACAAATATGTGGGAGCCACTCATGGCTCAATTAAAGAACTTCTTCAGAAAATGCCCATTTACAGGGCCATCAAATACTTCAACCCCCTCCAAACTCTGCAACCTGTAAGTATTGTTGCGAAATATCTTGGAAATTCTGAAGAGCCTGATCCACAAAGCCTCAAACTTGTTGTTCTTTCCTTTGTCCTATTTTGGTGCATCCCATTTTAGAACCAAATCTCCCCATTGGAAATCTTCCTTTCTGACTTTCCTGTCAAAAGCCTGCTTGATCCTCTATTGGTGGTCATGTGTTTTATCTATAAGTTGTTCCCTTATCTGTTTTACTTCGACCAGCTTTAGAATCCTTCTAACCATGTCATCAGGCTCACCCTAGTAGTCTTGAAAGAATTTCACCACAGACAAGGTGAGGTGAGAGGGAAAAACTACTTTGATTTTGTATACAAGATGAAAATGGGAGAGACCAAGAGATCTATTTTTTGTCACTCTATCAGCCCATAAAGAAAATTTAAGCTTTGAATCCCATGCTTTCTTTTTGTCCTCTAACAATCTTTTGATGATTTTAATAAGGATTGTATTAGAGGACTCTGCCAGTCCATTGCCTTGGGGATAGTAAGGGGTAGAGTGGATCAACTTGATTCCAAACTGTTCATAGAACTGGATCAATGGTTCAGCCTTTAAAGATGCAACATTGTCAGTGATAATCGTGCTTGGACAACCAAATATTACTATAATATCCTCCAGAAAACCAATAATCACCTTATGGGAAGCACTCCTTGTGGGGATAGCTTCTATCCACTTGGTAAAGTAATCTGTGGTAGTCAAGATCCACCTGTGCTAACCACTAGAAGCCGGATGAGCTTCCCCAATAAAATATAGGCCCCACTACTGAAAGGGTCCTAAATCCACCATAGGATTCAAAGGCATGGACTTGAGATGTTGGTTTCCTGAGAATTTTCGACACTTGACACAAGCCCTGATTTTAGCACAAACATCAGTGAATAGGATAGGCCAGAAATAGCCAACTCTAAGAATCTTATAGGCCATGGTTCTCCAGAAGTGATGTCCCCCATACAAACTATCATGAAATTAGACATGATTTTTTAGGCTTCTTGTGGGTCTAAACATCTCAAGAACACCCCTAGAGGATATTTCCAATATAATACTTGATCAATGAGGCAATATTTAATTCATCTGAGATTTAAAGCTCTTAATTTTATTTTTTCCATGCCATCAAGAGGCTGTAACTTCTGTAGAAATAAAATGATGACCCTGTACCAAGCACATTCTTATAATGGAGGGCTAACTTGAGAACTCATATCAAAGAACTCATCCTGCCGATTTTCTAAGCAAGCGTTGATGAAATTTACCCCCAAAGATTTACAATTAGCCTCAACCAACAACTTGGCTAAACCTTTACCTTTAATCAGTTTGGTGGGGTTTATCTCCAGATCAAATTCAAGGATCTTGGCAATCCATCTGCTCCTCTTTCCATCTATGTTAGGCTGGATGTGAATTTCCTTCATAGAGGCTGAGGGAACATATGCGATGACCTTTGAGTTCAACACATAGACTCTGAAGGCTTTGAGGGATTTAACCAAATAATAGGCCTTCTTCTCCATGATATCATATTTTACTTCAACATATCTCAATGCCCAACTAAAAAAGGAAATGGGCTGCTCCAACCCTTCAACATTCTTCTGCAATAAAACAACTGCTATTGTGTCAAAAGAAGAAAATTAAAAAATGAAGAAAGCCTTTGAGTAATCAGGGTTGATAAGCACAGGTGCTTCAGTCAAGGCTTTCTTTATCTGATCAAAGGAATTTTGACACTCAACAGTCCACTTAATTTCAATTCCTTTCCTCAACATGGCTGTTATAAGGTTAACCATCTCAGCAAAGTTGGAAACAAACCTCCTCAGAAAATTAATTTTCTCGAGGAAAGACTGGACCTCTTTCCTGGATCTCAGGAATAAAAATATTTGGATTGCTTCTACCCTGTTGGGATCAATCCTGACTCCCTCAGATGATACTATGTGCCCCAATAATTTTCCCTCCTTCATGGAAAACAATGATTTATTAGGATTTAAGGAGAGACCAAACTTCTTGCATTTGAAGAAAACCCTTTTCAAATGTTCATAATGATTTGTATCAGATCCAGAAAAAACTGTAATATCAGCCAGATAGATGACCATGAAATCATCCCTTTCTCCAATGAAAGCTATATCCATGGATCATTGAAAGGTTTCCCCTGAATTCATCAATCCAGAGGGCATCTTAGCGTACATGAATGTACACCAAGGAGTGGTGAAGGTTTTTTTTTCTTTATCTTCTGGAAAAACCGAGATCTGATTGTAGCCGAAAAAACCGTCAATCATGGATATCCTTGATGCACCAATTACCCTCTGTAATATGTGTTCCATCTTTGGCAAGGGGTAATTGTCCTTCTTTGAGCTTCTATTCAGGTTCCTGAAATCGAGAAAGAGTATGATTTCCTTGCTCTTCTTTCTCACTGGGACAAATTTGGCCACCCACTATGAATACCTCAAAGGCACAATGATCTGGGCATCCAACATTTTCTTCACCTCTTTCTCCATGACAGGCAGCACCATAGAATTTATCAGTGCCAATTTCTTCCTAAACGTCTTAGCTTCCTCCTTTAGTGGGATTTTATGTTCGATGCACCTATGTCATAAGTCTTGAGATATTCATATGTCCATGCGAACATGTCAACAAATTGTTTCAAAAGGTCAGTATATTCGGCTCTCTGCTCCCGTGATAGGCTGCTTTACAACTTGACAAACTTAGGATTTGTCTGTATACCAATGTTGCATTCGGATATATCAGCATCATCAATCGAACTTCTGGATTTTACTGCTACATCATTACTATAAAAAATCCTTTCCAAAGGGACTAGTCCCTTCAGAATGTGATTTCTAGGAAACTACACAATGTTATGATTAGCAATTTTCTTTAGAAATACATCAACATGAAGATCATTTTTAGAATCATGATCTTGATCTATGTGTAATGCATAAAATTCATCAACAGTTTCCAGGAACCTCTTGATCTCAAGATCATCCTAAAAGACCTTCCAATGCTTGGCATTGTCAGGTATAGAGGGTTTGTACTTTACTTCTATATCATATCTGAGCTTGGGTGGTAGGGGAACTCTGAAATTGATTGCTAAAAGAACCAAAGAATCAACCACTGTATTCTCTTCTCTCGAAATGAACAAAATGTTAAAAGCTAGGAAAAAATTGTCAATTAGGTCCCACACTTCATTCCTATAAGATTTCAACCTAGGATGTTTGTCTTGGTAAATATTTCTGACTTGATTTACAACCAACTCGGCATCCCCAAACACATATATCTCTTCGATTCCCATGTCTTTTGCATCTCTCAAACCCAACACAAGAGCTTCATACTCTGTCACGTTATTGGTAGTTTCAAATTCTAGCTTGTAATACAAAGGTATGGTCTCTTGATTTGGTGAAACCAAGACCATTCCAACACCAACACCCTCCCTGGAAAAGGCTTCTTCAAAGAACAATTTCCAAACATAGGTGATGGGGGAAGAAACTTCATAAAAAATAGTGGACTGTTTTCTGATTTCAAGGGGAGGCTTTGGAGTATTAGTGAGCTTTAATAAAATAGACCCCAAATCAATGTCAAGTGTAAATATAGGATGGTTGGTGGGGTTCATTTCAACACTAATGATATAGGCCAGTTGAGTTTCCTTGCAAATCCTTCTATGCTCTCTCCCAAACACAAGAATAGTAGCATAGGTGAGGTCCATTTGAAGGGTTCCTCTAAGTAGTTTTATTCATGATCTTGACAAAAGCATGCCAAACTTGGGAGGGAAATAAACTACTACAGTATCCATGAACACACTCTTCATGGGAATATGGAACAAGGTCACAACTAGTTCTTTGATGACCCCCAGACATTGCACTTTCCTAGAGTCAAAAAAATACAAATCATGATAAGTTTTTGTGATTCCCAATCCCAGTTCTTCCATGAGAGTTTTGGACATGAGATTATGAGAAGCCCCTGAATCCATTAGACAATTATGAAACACCTTATCATGTATGTTCAGGGAGGTATAGAAGGGAGGGGATGAATCATCTCTTTCTTCTACCATGGGACCTAAGATGATTGTTGGATTTTCGTCTTGCAAATTGATTAAGTATATGGGATTATTTGAGGGTTTGGGAAGTAACAACTTAAAGAGGATCCTTTTGAAATATTCATGCTTCATCAGTTTTGAAAGGGGTCTAGGGATCCTAACTTTTTGAATCTCATGATCGAAATTAAAAGGGGATGTGGGATTTGGAATTTCTTTCACTTCCAGGACAAGAGTTTTTACCGCTAGAGAGGGGGTTTGAATTTTCTCACCTTTGCTGCCATCTGCTACATCTTTAGTAGACTTTTCTTCTCTGGTAGGATGATCATGGACATCAGGCTTTCCTTGTTTCCTTTTGGACCTGAGGTTGTATCTATTTGGGCTGTTTCTGACCTTGTCCCCCTTGCTTAGCTCGTTTAATTGGTTGTCCATGAGAGAATCCTCATATGATGATTGAGTTAAGTGAGGAAAAGAGGATGTGTCTCCAAGACAATGGATTTCTGGATCGAGGTCATCTTTCTCTCCTTCATCATCCGTAACAAGATCATTTTGGAGAGGGGTCTGGATTTTCTGATCATCTCTATCTCTATTCCTTTGTTCCCTTTGGATAATCTGAGGAGCATTGTTATTAGGCCTCCTGAATTTTCCTCTTAATCATCATTTTGAGGATTTATGTATTTCTGGTTCCCCTCTAATTCCAATATCTCCATTCTAGATGAAACTAATTTTAGTAACTTGGTTACTTCATCCATTTGAGGGGGATAAGTAGAGGAACTAGAGGTTGACACTTCAGACCTCCCTTTTCCTCTGTCTCTATCATCCTTACCCATGAGTTTGTTCACTTCCAAGATGTTGGATTCCACTTCCAAGGCTGCATCTTTCATATGAACCAAGGAAACAACTCTTCTTTCTCTTAATAGGAGGAATGAATTAGGGTCAAATGCATTAGCATAAGTAATTCTAGCAGATGTTTAAGTGGGTTTAATGTCAGCAGGTATTTTATTATACATTTTATTAAACCTCTTTGAAAAATCAGAAACAGATTCCCCTTCCTTTTTCTTCAACGATCCAAACTCTGTTATGTAGTAGAGGAAATATTTCTTGTCTCCCTAATGCCTTAAGAATGCATTGTGTAAGGCTTCAATTCCATCAATGGATTTAGGCAAGGGCCATGAACCATTTCCTAGCCTCTCCATCAAGTCTATGGACAAAAATCCTCATCCACACATCCTCATCTATGATGACATAGTTGTCAACATAACTATAGAAGGCCGCAAGGTGCTCTTCTATGATTATTTCTCCTTCTCCTGTGAAATTAGGTAGCTTCTTAAGGTAGCCACCAATAAGAAGGGAATTTATAGGTTGAGGTAACACAAGAGGGGCATATCTGGAAGCTACTATAGCGTCCATTCTATTTCTGGGTGGATTTTCTCCCACCATTGGAGTGTGAATTGGAGGAGAACCAAGAGGAGATGGAGTTTGGGCAGGAGACGATGGGACTGTAGTTCTGGGAGAAGGAGAAAACAATTGAATGTCTAGGCCGAAGGCTACAACTCTGGGAGAAACAAAGGATTCTCCTACACCAACTCTGATAGGGGAAGGGATAGTAAAACCTAGAGTGGGAAAATCTCCTAAGTTCCTGGGTCTGAGCCAGGGAACAACCTCAAGGGAGACAGGAGTGTCAAAAATTTCTCCTTCCAAATTGATGCCAGGGAAGGAGAAAACAATAGGAAAACTCCCAAAATTTAAGGCTCTAGAAAATCCAACAGAAGATATAATAGGGGTATGAGAAGCAACTAATGGAGTTTCATAGGTAGGACGATGAAAATTACTATAATAAACTGGTTCAATAGCTAAAGTACCTTCTTGAGGGGTCTTTTCCCTTCTGATAATTTTCTCTGGATCAACTTTAGGCGTAGCTAGAGGTAGTTGTGGGTGAGACCTCATGTGTATGCCTTTCAGATGCAGCTGAAACAGTGGAGTCGAACCAGTGGAGTCGACAGGTCCAGGTTGCAATATTTAATGGTACTGAGTTCTAATGCACCTTCATAATCAATAATATTTTTCATTCTATCCTAGGGAAAATATTCAATTCGTCCCCGACAATGGCACCAGAAATGTTAGCACTAGAAGTCACCACTGGATTGCATTAGAGGTAAGCCCGGTACCCATCAGTTTGTATGTCACAATAGATAAATTAAAGGAGGTCAAATGGGTGCAAACTCGAGAAAATATCACTTTAACTCATAAATCTGGACTAGGCAATGCATGAGAAAGTGAGGTCTTGATTTAATTTCAGTCAATAATTTGTAGTAAAGGGTGAGTAGGGGGAACTGAAACTTCAGAAAACTAAGAAAACGCTATAACAACACTGCAATCAAACCTCCATTGAAAAACAATCACAACTATTCATTTGAATCCTTCAATCATGAAATCTCAGTATCAGATGAAAAATAATACAGACAAAAGAAGCTGACTTTCATTAAACAAGAAGTCTCAAATCAGATTACATAACCAATGAACCAGAGCTTCATTAAAACATTACAATATGGGAGCTTAGCTCAACCATCGAACCTGAACAAAATATGAGAATGAATCCTATATACTCAGAACAATTCTCCAGTGAAAACAAAGGCGTGTCTGAATCACCTCATTCAAAGCCTTACATCTACATTCTTTCTGGCAGACTAAGCATGCATTCTTCCATCAGACATGAGCTCTGTCAGACACAATAGCTCTTTTAGGGGGGCCTGCAGATGAGCCGAATCACTGGCATTCATTCCCTGAGATTTATATTTATGGTGGAAACGATGTTCAACCACGTCCACCTACCTCAATAACTGTCTTTCTTAGGATCAGGAAGGCCTAATTCAACTCTGCACTTGTAGAAATTGGTGTCCT
>WSFP011495901.1:0-14336 GCA_009831015.1 Picea engelmannii
TGGCTTATCCAACATCATGTCTAATTACTCAGATGAATTATGGTTTCTAGAGATGATACAACTGATGGTGATGGTGATGCTCATGATCTAGTCATGAAATAGTCTAGACGACTATATTGATGCTACCAGGTAAATGGTATGTTTTTGTGCTCAAAACCATTACCTCTAATACCTCCCTAGCTAGGAGGGAGTATTAATATTATGGTAGTTGCGGGAGGTATTTACCTCCACGTGTGAACCTGACGAGAATAGAAGACTCTCGAAAGCAAGAGAAAACCCTAATGAGTTGGCTAATAACCCTATAAGTCTTGTCGGATCAAGAAGATAATTTATGTTAGGTTATTATCCTCCAAGAGAAGAAGTCGGCCAGAAATAATAATAATATACTGAACAGACACATATCCATAAGGAGAAGTTGGCCCCAACAAATCTGGCAGAACCGGTATAAATACAGGGTGCCAGTTCTCATTTGACACATCTCAGAATTGCAGAGAGCAACTGGTGTGCACTGGAGTTCCCAGTTTGGTGCACACATGTGGAGGAGGGCTGGAGGTGCAGTTGCAACAACAACTAGTTTTCATTATAGGCTTGGACTATCTCTTGGCTAGGGTTTGGACTATCTGCTCAACTATTGTTGGTGCACTATCCTTGGAGGAAGATGCGCTACACCTTGTTTAGCTATCTAGCCTAGGGTTTTCTTCCAGAGTAATTCTCAGTCAAGGTTAAGGTGCTTGGAGGGTGGCTTCAGCCTATGGTTGGGTGACGAGGGTATCGTCAATGGTAAAATGAGCACACCATCTTCTATATTCTAACACTAATAACATTCACATGCACTTTAGAAATGCGTTCATGTTCCTAAAGTGCATGTGTATTATTTTCATTTCAATTTTTTTCTGGTGGGTATGAAAACTCTAGCATACATGTTTTTTGAGTTGGTTTCCTTGGATTTAGGTTTGGGATGAAAAAATCAGTGGTTTGGTTTGCAAATACATAAATACCTCCTTTTTATGAATACTTCTCTATATCTCTATTTTTGACATTATTTTTCTATAGGCTACACAAATCCATTGTCAATGAAACTACACACATAGATAGAGTTGGCTATGCATATTCCATATATATAATTTTTAAAAAATATTGATATATTATACTATTTTTAATATATTTTTTTCTTGTCATATATTAGAATCCAAAAATACATACCTCTTTTATTTATGGTATAAAGTTTTATGAGCTTAACCATTTTTAAAATAAGTTATACACCACACTAAAAGAGACCGAGATATACAATATTAAAAAAAAAATGTTTGATAATATTAATATCCTCATAGCCTACACTAACATAAGACATTGTAATTTCAAGGATATGTTGACTTTCATAATTTAAAAAAAATATAAATTTAATATTATAAATTTTGAAAAAAAACACCACACTAGAATAATGGGTTCTCTACAATTATACAATTTTTTTTAAGGAAAATTCATCATTAAGGTACTCAACACCAGCACTAACAAAGACATATACATTACATTTTTCATGAAGAGTAACATACCACTATTAGAACAATCAAATTTCACATAGTTATTGACAATTTCTATAAATAAAAATGATATATTTAGAAATCTAGTTCAATTTCCTACATTTCGTATTTTTACACCATATTCAACTTCATTGTAAAAGTACCTTGAATAATCCCTCCAAGTTAAAAAATTGCTATTTTTCTGTGTTTTCATTGCTACTAACACATCATGAGATTCCATCATTAGCTTGCAGCCACCCTTCTTCAATTAGAAAAACTTCCTCAAACACTTCCCTCTTCCTTATTTACATACTTTACTTGCTAACTACTCAAAATTAATCTTTTTCTTTATCTTCTTATATATGGTTATACCATTTTCATATTTTCCACATGCCTTCTCAGACTTTCCTCTTCTCATTCTACTCTATTCTAGTTACCTACCATGTTTCTCTTGGTGGCTATACTTTTTCTCTATCTCTTCACATTCCTATTGATCACTTCTCTTATGTTTCCTTTAACATGTGTTAACTTGTCTTTGTTGATTTTGATGTTATTAATTTAATCCTAATAATTTTCCTTGACTGACATGTCATCAATATTGAATTCTAATGATTCACATTATCACTTGCCATTGACATCACAAAAAAATCATCATTCATTTACATCAACATTATAACTTAACTAATGTCAGCATACTCATCATTAATGAGAGATGCATTGATCACTTCCTTGTAAATGAATCCATCATCACCCACTCCTCTATTGGCTACCTCCTTATTAATAGTCATTCTTGTCAACAAATTCCTTCCTGATGACCTATTAGTCACTCACTCCCTTGAAATGATTGCAATTTCAACAAAATTTTCATTAATGACTTTTTATCAATTATTTCTTCATCAACACTTCTTTGTCAATGGTTCCCACTAGATTCTTTGACATCACTTATTAACTTATAGATAGATGAGTTGGAGAAGTCCCAAGTTGATAATTTTAGGCCAACTATAGATATTTTTTGTGTTATTATTTTCATATATTTTGCATATAATAACCACACAATATCATTCTCATGTCTCATACATTTTGGATTTCAAAGTCAATTGCAGATTCTCACTAGATTTTGTGACTCCTTTAAACTAGAAGTTATCCTTAAAAACTAATGTCATAGCTTCAAAAATTTCCAAAAAAGATCTCTCTACTATTCATATTTGTTACAAAGGAAATATACTAGATATTATAACATCTTCTACTTATCTAGTCATGTAGTTTATTGAGGAACAATTTAGTATGTATCACACTTTTGCAAGTTGAATTAATATGGTTATTCTACTTTATATTTTAAAAGTAAATATGCTATCATTTCAATATTAAAATGTCTTGTCTAAAGTTAATATTTTCCACAAGTTCTATCACCAACTTTACTATATGGTGTGAGATTTGGTATACTACAAATTCACAAAAAAATGTTCCCTTATTGATAAAATACTTATTTCCCAATTCTCTAAAATTATTGGACCTAAGATATTTCTCTCACATACCATTATTTTTACATAGTTTGGAGATTTGTTTTTGATTAATTGGGTTGGTTTTCATTGATGTCAACCCTTGAAGCAAGTTTGATAGCGAATTTCGGTAGCCCCAACAATATGATTAAGGGAATTTAGTTTGATTGATGCATAATGGTATGAATATTAATTTATATGTAGATAAAACTATTATAGATGGATAGTACATGTAATTCCATTTCTGGTGATATGTGGAACGCCACATAACTCCTCACGGTTAGAGAGTTATGGCCTTGTGAGGTTGGAGAACCCTCATGAGTTATTTAGAAGGTCAAAGAAATCAAATTATTCTAGAAGCTCTTAGAAAAAGTTGACTAGTCAAGTGGGTGAAACTAGGAGTTAATCACGGGTTAAGTTGTTGCAATTAGAAAATAATTAAAAATAATTTATTTGCAACTAGAAGTGGAGAATTTACTATTTGTAGCAGAGTGGGTTAGAAGTGGGTTATCCCTAAAAGATGGAAATTGGGTTAAAGTTTGTTAAAAGATAACCCCTTGAGGAAGCTACATGCAAGTATAAACAAGAGAGAACATATATCCTATTAGACTCTATTGAGCACATTTAATATCTATTATTGTCTAAAGTTTATTGTAGGTACTAATTGATACATTTGAAGTTATGCAAGTTTGAGGTAGCATGAAGGGTTGACGACGAAAGTTTCAGAATTGCAAAAAATACCGAAAACCCTAATTTTTGAGGTGTATGAAGGCTACGATGGAAAACAACGCGTACATATGCAGGATGAAGGAGAACATAGTGCATATATGCACATGCTGAAGAAGGAACAATCATGCACATTTCGGAAAATCCATGAAAACTTGAGAAGATGAAGATGCTAGGTCTCTAGAGTCTTTTATAAAGTTAATATTTTCCACAAGTTCTATCACCAACTTTACTATATGGTGTGAGATTTGGTATTCTACAAATTCACAAAAAAATGTTCCCTTGTTGATAAAATCCTTATTTCCCAATTCTCTAAAATTATTAGACCTAATATATTTCTCTCACACACCATTATTTTTACATAGTTTGAAGATTTGTTTTTGATTAATTGCGTTGGTTTTCATTGATGTCAACCCTTGAGGCCATAACTCTCAAACCGTGAGGAGTTATGTGATGTTCCATGATGTAGGAGCATCGACAACTCAATCAAGTGAGCCAACACATCAAGCGGAAGCCAACTGAATAAGCCAACACACATTTTGAAACACTTTGGGATTGTTGCGTGATCTTAAATGAGCCATTTATGGAAGAGCACTTTGTAGATTGTAATGGACCTTGAGCGGATAGCTCACGTCCTTAGGTAGATGAGGCATTTAATATAGTTAATGTAAAGTAGATAGAATATTTAATTCTAGATTTGATAGCTTTAGAGCACAAGAGGGAAATGGGATATAGACACCCTCATTGTATTATTGTAATATATTGAAGCATTCAGAAGAGAAGAGCAGAGGAGAGGATTGTATGAAGAACACTCCATGTATATATATTGAATTAATAGAAGAAAGATTTGATTCAAATCCATGGTTTTATGTCTATTCTCTGTGTATTGATGTTTTTCTCATGAATGTTTGCTTCTTGTCATACATTTTCTCTTATATGCTATGTATGTGATTTCATGATTGGATTGAAGTCTGAGAAGATGAGTGAATGAGTTTCAATTGTTTCTCTAAGTGAGCCAGAGAATTCCTGCAAGGAGTGTAGTTGAATTTGTCCGCAAGGAGTGCGTGACTGCAGGGTTCAATTAGAGAAAGATTTTGTTTCCATTCATCTAAGAAGTGCAGATTTGGTACTGGATCCATGCAAGGCGTGCCCAGGCTAAACGAAGACTCGGAGTTTCGATTCTGAGTAAAGGGATTGAGAGATTTCTGCTGCAGGAGTGCGCAGGATTGAAGGCTTCAACACTTAGCGTGTTTTGAAGATTTTCCGCAAGGAGTGCGTGAAAGAACTTCTTCCTGAGGGAATTGAAGTCATCGAAGCTCAGGAGGGATAGGCCTTCAAGGTTGTTGAATGGTAGCGGAGAGAATTTGCATGGGCAGGTTGAACAGAAGAGACGCAGGTTGGTGAACAAGTCTCGTGGAGAGACATTTCTTGTCCGGGGATTTCGTAAAGAAGAAAAGTTAGACGGTTAGTATTCTCTGGGGAGAATCCACGAGGTTCTGTGAGTCATCGGATCTCAACGAGGTGTAGGGAAGCTACAGCATAAGCGTGGAGAGGTTCGAAGCTCAGAATAGATCAAGATGTTGATCCAAGCTAGCTAGGGCCGTTGGATCCATCGCGAGATCGGCTATCGGGTCATCGCGAGATGGGAGCAGAAGGTTTGGCCCCGAGAATCGCGATAAGGAGAGAAGCGAAGTCCCGACGATTTTGTGGATAGTGTAGGCCACAACAGGGTGACGTGGAAGGTGATGCAAGATATCGGCATTTCGGCGTCTCGAATATTGGAAGTCGACGAGGAGAAGATTCAACCTCGCGAGTAGCGAAGTCGCGAGGAAGCGAGATCGCAGATCTCGGCATTTCGGCGCATCGGGTATCGAAGGGTGGAATCCCGAGTGGTTGGGGTCGCGAGTTGCAAAGACGTGATAAGACCGAAGCCCCGATAGCAGAGGGAGAAAGTCAGTGATTGACTGACACATCGGGTCTCGAGGACTCGAGAGTATAAAAATCGATAGTGAACTCGCGAAGCCGTGAAGTTCCGATCCTCCGAGTAAGAAAAGGAGGATTGCGCGAAGTGAACTGTGGGTGCAGATTTCCCGATAGGGAAATAGAAGAGTCATGGAACTCTTCCGGCCAAAGAAAAAGAAGGTCCTGAGGAAGCAGTCGTGCTCCGGCGAAGGGTGCGGTTTGCGTCAGAGTGGTATCAGAGCGGGAATATCTTTGCTTTCTGTAGCAGAGAAGGAGTAAAAATTCATCATGCTGCCAAGAAGAGAAAGACAATCACCGGATCCCGAAGATAGGGAGGTGTGGAGAAGAGGTAGGCCAGCAGGAAATCCAGAAATGGAGCGGTAGATGAGAGATCTCTGAGTAAGACTCGAGGATATGGAGACAACACAAAGATGTGGAGTTGGTGCAGGGGATCTTAGTGATTCTGAAGTTGAAGAGGAAGCTGGACATGAAGAAGAGGTCACAACATAGGATGCATCAACCGAGCGATTGATTAAAGCTATCGCCAGAATGGGTGCGAAGGCGAAAATGGACATTCCAGTCTATGAGGGGAATCTGGATGCAGAAGAGCTGCTAGATTGGATTAGGGCTCTTGACACATACTTCGATTATGAAGATGTGGAAGAAGATAAGAAAGTCAAGCATGCTATTATGCGCTTGAAAGGACATGAAGTATTATGGTGGGATGAGCTACAGGCTGACAGACGCTGCAAAGGCAAGCAAAAGATTAAAAGCTGGGATCGAATGATCACGAAGATGAAGGCGAAATTCATCCCAAGGGATTATCAAATCACTCTGTTCAGGCGAATGCAGAACCTAAGACAAAAGTTGATGACGGTAAAGGAGTATACCGAAGAATTCTACAAGCTCAACATCAGAGTAGGTCATCGGGAGAGCGATGATGAGAGGTTGCTAGATACTTGAATGGGTTGAGATACGACATTCATGATGAGTTAAGCATGGTTACCATCAGGACAGTTGAGGATGCTTATCAAATGGCTCTGAAATCTGAAGAAAAGCTGAACCGTAAGCAAGGTCAGTGAGGATGAGGCAGGAGTCAGCCCAAAGGCAAGGAATTTGCCCAGGAGAAATTCCAGAAGCCCAAGGAGGAATGGAAGAAACCTCAGGGTAAAGTTGAAAAAGGTGGAACCTCACAGAGGCAGTCGTATGTTGAGCCGGGAGGACAACAAAATGATCAACGAGGAGATTATGCTGATGAAAATACTTTTCCTCGTACTAGAGGTCGAGGTAGAGGAAGAGGAGGAGTGATCACATGTTTTACATGTGGGAAGAATGGGCACAAGTCATTTGAGTTTATAGAGAAGAAAAAGGATGCTGGAGAAGCTCACATCACTGAAGCGCAGAGGCGTGATGTTGAGAATGATGATACAAGAAGTGGAAGGTCACTGATGGTGCACAAAGTTCTCTTAACACCCGAGAAGGAGGTGGAGGACACAACTCAGAGGACCAGACTTTTCAGAACCACATGCAAGACCAAGGGCTGGAAGTACAAGGTCATTGTGGACAACAGAAGCACAGATAATCTCGTTTCAACCGAGATGGTGGAAAAGCTGGAGTTGGAGACAAATGATCACTCAAGTCCATATAGAGTATCATGGCTACAGAAGGGGCATCAGGTGAGTGTCACTAAACAGTGTTTAGTTGAATTCAAGATGGGGGAATATAAAGATAAGATTCTGTGTGATGTTATTCCCATGGATGTATGTCATTTATTGCTGGGTAGACCATGGCAATATGACATAAATGTGATTCATGATGGGAGAATGAACACATATACCTTAGAGAAATATGGGAGGTCACATACGTTGCTTCCGATAAAGGATAAGGAGGTGAAACCAGAAGCAAACAACACAATACTTCTCATGAGTGGGAAGGAACTTCTCACAGAAATGGAGAAGAAGGAAGATCCACAATTCTTTGTGGTCAGAAAGCCGAGGATTGTTCTGACTAGCACAAGAGTGGATGACTTGCCAGATGAGATTCAGGAACTGCTGAGAGAGTTCTCTGACATCATCGTGGACGAATTACCTCATTCGTTGCCACCGATGAGGAGTGTGAGTCACCATATTGATCTCATACTAGGAGCAAGTTTGTCGAACAAAGCAACGTACAGATTGATGCCACAGGAAAATGAAGAGGTAAAGAAGTAGGTCCAGGATTTATTGGACAAAGGATTAGTCAGGGAAAGCTTGAGTCCATGTGTTGTTCCAACAATACTCAGTCTAAAGAAAGACGAAGGCTGGAGGATGTGTACCGACTCAAGAGCGATCAACAAAATCACCACCAGGTACAGATTTTCACTGCCGAGAATGGATGATCCGATGGATTGCTTGAGTGGGGCAAATTATTTTTCGAAGATTGATCTCAAGAGAAGATATCATCAGATTCGCATGAGAGAGGGCGATGAATGGAAGACAACATTCAAGACAAACGAGGGTTTGTACGAATGGCTGGTCATGCCGTTTGGTTTGACAAACGCGTCGAGTACATTCATGAGGCTGATGAATGAAGTCCTGAGGGAATTCATCGAGACATTTGTCGTTGTATATCTGGACGATATACTAATTTTCAGAAAGACGAAGGCTGAACATTTGAGGCATTTGGCCATTGTGATGAGGAAACTACAGTAGGAGAAGTTGTTGATAAATATGAAGAAGTCCTCATTTATGAAGACAAAACTCATTTACTTGGGTTTTTTTATTTCAGCGAATGAGTTGAAAATGGATCCAAGTAAGGTGGAAGTGATCAAGAATTGGCCATCACCCATAAATGTTTTTGAGGTGAGGAGTTTCCATGGTTTGGCTAGTTTCTACCGAAAGTTCATTAGGAATTTCAGTGGAATTAGCACAGCGATGATGGACACGGTGAAGAAGCAGCATAAGATTTTTCATTGGACAGCCGAGGCTGAGAAGAGATTCAATCTGTTGAAGCGAAAGATCACAGAGCAACCAGTGTTGGTGTTTCCGGATTTCATGAAGACATTTCAGGTGAAATGTGATGCAAGTGGGTATGCCATAGGAGCGGTCTTAAGTCAGGAAGACAGACCAGTGGAATATTTCAGCGAGAAGCTGGATGAAGCAAAACTGAAATACTCCACATATGATAAATAATTTTATGCTATCATACAGGCATTGAAGAAGTGGAGGCATTATTTGATTCCAAAGGAATTTGTATTTCACAGTGATAATCATGCATTGCAGTTTGTGAGTCAACAGGAGAAGTTGAACCAGAAGCATGCAAAATGGGTAGAGTATATGCAGAATTTCACGTTTGTGATTAAACATATTTCAGGGATTGCTAACAAAGTAGCTGATGCTTTGAGCAGGAAATGTTTGTTACTATAGGAGTTCAGAGTCAAAACATTGGGTTTTGAAAACCTTAGGGACATGTACGCAGGAGACGCAGATTTTGCAGAAGCATATGAGGCAGCTGAGAATCCAGTTCTCAAAGATCAGATCCCATGGATAGACTGCATGATCCAGGAGGGATTGTTGTTCAGAGGTAATCAACTGTGTATTCCAATTTTTTCCATGAGGGAGAACTTGGTGAAGGAAAAACACAGTGGAGGATTAGCAGGACATTTTGGTCACGACAAAACATTCGCGAAGCTAAGCGAATCATATTTCTGGCGAGACATGTGAGCAGATGTCAAGTGATTTGTTGGCAGGTGTCCAATTTGTCAGCATTCCAAGGGGAGGAAACAGAATGCAGGTCTTTATCAGCCATTACCCATACCAGAGAGGTCGTGGGAGGTGATAAGCATGGATTTTGTGTTGGGGTTACCGAGGACACAGAGAGGGGTTGATTCCATCTTTGTGGTGGTGGATAGGTTTTCGAAGATGGCACATTTTATTCCATGCCAGAAAACCAGTGATGCGGCGCACATCGCAAATTTGTTCTTCAAGGAAATTATTAGACTCCATGGATTGCCGAGAAGTATAGTGTCAGATAGGGATACCAAATTCATAGGGCATTTTTGGAGGACGTTATGGAAGAAGCTAGGAACTAACTTCGCATTTAGTTCAGCTTACCATCCACAGACAGATGGCTAGATGGAAGTGGTCAATAGGAGCTTGGGAGACTTGTTGAGAAGCCTAGTGACAGAGCACCATAGCAGCTGGGACAACATATTGCCAGAGGCAGAGTTCACATACAACAATTCAGTGAATCGGAGTATAGGCAAAAGTCCATTTTAGATTGTGTATGGGACACAACCAAGGGGAGTTTCTGAACTCAGAGAGTCAGAACAGGCTGCGACTAGCAGTGCTAGTGCAAAGGAATTCGCTGAAGAAATGAAGTAACTTCACGACGAGGTGAAGCAACGACTGATAAAAAAAAATCAGGAGTACAAGCGCAGAGCGGATCAACATCAAAGACAACTTCAGTTTGAAGTTGGTGATATTGTTCTGGTACACTTGAGGAAGGATAGGTTCCCGAGGGGAACATACAATAAACTGAAAATGAAGAAAATCCGACCTTGCAGAGTTCTGAAGAAATTCGGAGAGAACGCTTATGAAATTGAGTTGTCGGATGGCATCGGGATATCTCCGATATTCAATATTTCGGATTTATACCCATACAAGGATGAAGAAGTAGGCGCTGGAAATGATGAGCAACCAATAATCTAGTGGTGAAAGAAGATGCTGATTACAGAGAAGCCACAGATGGAATGCATACTGGACAAGCGAGTGGGTAAGAAGACCAGGCGAAAGCAGTATTTTGAGTATCTGGTCAAATGGAAGAACCACCCAGTGGAGGATGCCAGCTGGGAAAGAGAAGCAGTGATACAAAAGCATGGACAAACCGTGCAGGAGCTCATGGACAGGAGCCCATGAAAGTTTTCAAGCCGAGGAGTATGATGCAAGAGCATTGACAACTCAATCAAGCGAGCCAACACATCAAGTGGAAGCTAGTTGGATAAGCCAACACACATTTTGAAACACTTTGGGATTGTTTCATGATCTTAAATGAGCCATTTATGGAAGCGCACTTTGTAGATTGTAATGGACCTTGAGAGAATAGCTCACGTCCTTAGGTAGATGAGGCATTTAAGATAGTTAATGTAAAGTAGATAGAATATTTAATTCTAGATTTGATAGCTTTAGAGCGCAAGAGGGAAACGGGATATAGACACCCTCATTGTATTATTGTAATATATTGAAGCATTTAGAAGAGAAGAGAAGAGCAGTGGATTGTATGAAGAACACTCCATGTACAAATATTGAATTAATAGAAGAAAGCTTTGATTCAAATCCATGGTTTTGTGTCTATTCTCTGTGTATTGATATTTTGCTCATGAATGTTTGCTTCTTGTCATACATTTTCTCTTATATGTTGTGTATGTGATTTCATGATTGGATTGAAGTCTGAGAAGATGAGTGAATGAGTTTCAATTGTTTCTCTAAGTGAGCCAGAGAATTCCTGCAAGGAGTGCAGTTGAATTTTTCCGCAAGGAGTGCGTGACTGCAGGGTTCAATTAGAGAAAGCTTTTGTTTCCATTCATCTCAGAAGTGCAGATTTGGTACTGGAGCCGTGCAAGGCGTGCGTAGGCTAAACGAAGACTCGAAGTTTCGATTCTGAGTAAAGGGATTGAGAGATTTCTGCTGCAGGAGTGCGCAGGATTGAAGGCTTCAACACTTAGCGTGTTTTGAAGATTTTCTGCAAGGAGTGAGTGCAAGAACTTCTTCCTGAGGGAATTGAAGTCGTCAAAGATCAGGAGGGATAGGCCTTCAAGGTTGTTGAAGGGTAGCAGAGAGAATTTGCGTGGGCAGGTTGAACAGAAGAGACGCAGGTTGGCGAACAAGTCTCGTGGAGAGACATTTCTTGTCCGGGGATTTCGTAAAGAAGAAAAGATAGACGGTTAGTATTCTCTGGGGAGAATCCACGAGGTTATGTGAGTCGTCGGATCTCAACGAGGTGTAGGGAAGCTACAGCATAAGCATGGAGAGGTTCGAAGCTCAGAATAGATCGAGCTATTGATCCAAGCCAGCTAGGGCCGTTGGATCCATCGCGAGATCGGCTATCGGGTCATCGCGAGATGGGAGTGGAAGGTTTGGCCTCGGGAATCGTGATAAGGAGAGAAGCAAAGTCCCGACAATTTTGTGGATAGTGTAGGCCACAATAGGGTGACGTGGCAGGTGATGCAAGATATCGGCATTTCGACGTCTCGAATATCGTGAGTCGACGAGGAGAAGACTCAACCTCGCGAGTAGCGAAGTGGCGAGGAAGCGAGATCGTGGATCTCGACATTTCGGCGCATCGGGTATCGGAGGTTGGAATATTGAGTGGTTTGGGTCGCGAGTTGCGAAGACGTGATAAGACCGAAGCCCCGATAGCGGAGGGAGAAAGTTAGCGATTGACTGACACATCAGGTCTGGGGGACTCGAGAGTATAAAAATCGATAGTGAACTCGCGAAGCCGCGAAGTTCCGATCCTCCAAGTAAGAAAAGGAGGATTGCACGAAGTGAACTGTGGGTGAAGATTTCTCGATAGGGAAATAGAAGAGTCTTGGAACTCTTTGGGCCAGAGAAAAAGAAGGTCCTGAGGAAGCAGTCGTGCTCCGGCGAAGGGTGCGGTCTGCGTCATTCCACATACCACCATAAATGACATGACATGTACTATCCATCTAGAATAGTTTTAATTGAAAATATATCAAAACTAATACCATTATACATCAAACAAATTTGGGTCCATTACCCAAACCTTTGTGCTACCAGAATTTGCTACCAAACTTTCTTCAAGGGTTGACATCAATGAAAACCAACCCAATTAATAAAAAAATACTTCACATAAAATTTCACTTCAAATGGTACCACAACTAGTGCTGGAACTACAATTAACACTGCAACCAGCACTACAATTGTTGTTTCAGCTGACACTATAACTAGCACTACAACTGGCACAAAGGAACTGTTACGAAGGAACTGTCGCTGCAACTGCAATTGTGCTACAAAAATATTAACATAGAGCTTCAGATCTACCTTTCAGTGGTTACAATGTTCTGATGGTGGTGTGGGCCCATCACTTGTTAGAATATTGTGCTCATTTAACCATAGAAAATGTCACAACATTGTCACCCAACCATAGGCACAAAGCCACCCCCAGGCATCTTAAACATTGACAGAAAGAATGAGTCTGAGAAGAAGCACTAGACTCAAAGATAACCAAGAGAGAGAGAGAGAGAGAGAGAGAGAGAGGGCACCTTTCTCCAAAGGTAGTGTACCAAGCAGAAAGTCCCAAACCATAGACCAAGACTAGTACCCAGTTGCAATTGTTGTAGCTACACTCTTTGTAACATCCCTCTCTTGCATGCACTGAGTGAACTTATTCTTTGAGGAAACTTGCTTGCAAGTGATCCATATTATTATACTATTGGCCGTTTTATTATGATTACGAGGCATTATGGATATGATGATATGTTATTTTGTGTATTTACATAGACATGTGCTATTTACTGGGTTCTCTTGAGTGCACAAGACTTTGGACCTCGAGGATACAGAGGCATCGATGAAACCCCTTGGACTCCAGATCAATTTAGGGAGTGCACTATTGGGGTTTTATTATTGTTGATATGACATATGTACATCTGATTAGATGTTAACAATTACCTAGTTTGAGAAGACCCATGATGCCATGAGAGAAGACTGCGACAGTCGCTCACAATGATTCTAAAGGGCACGTAATAAGGAAAAGGCCTTATTCCTTAGAGGCCCTTAGTCTACCACAAGATCACCTGGTGGATTATTAACTCCAGGGGTTTTTGATGTCTACCAAGTTAATCAAGAGGTGAGTGACACCCTTGGAGCACATAGTGCGTCTTGAAGGGCACGTCACACAAGGAAACCAGAAAGAGGTGAGTGGAACCCTTGGATCACGTAGTGCGTCTTGAAGGGCACATCGCGAAAGGAATCTAGAAAGAGGCGAGTGGCACCCTTGGAGCAGGTATTGCGTCCTGAAGGGCACATCGCACAAGGAAGATAGAAAGAGGCAAGTGGCATCCTTGGAGAACCTAGTGAGTCTTGAAGGGCACGTCACATTTTTAATTGGTAAGTGAATAAACCTAGATGACCTTAGAATGAATGATGTGACAAGTAAGATTTAAAAACAAATTTTCCCTAATAAAAATGTCGCCCAGCCTAGTGAAATTAAAATCTAGGTTTAAGTGACACTTGTGGTAAAAATAATAATCATATTTAAACATGTAACGAGAAGGGGGTAAGAAATTCAATTAATTTATTAATATCAAATGATATTGGGGGATTAAAATTTTAAAAGGGAAATGATGGTCTTATCTACATATGGAAATTAAATTTTATTAATTAAAAAGAAAAAGGGGTAAAAGGTGGTTTTTCTACACTTGCTAATTTGAGTTTTAGTTAAAAAGGGAAAAGAGCGAAACTTAAAAGAAATAGGAAACTAAGGGAAAAAGGGGAAACATAAGGAAAAAGCTAAATGTCAGACATAGTAAGGAATCTTGCCTTTAAGAAATTTCTAATTATGAACTCAACTAGGAATTTAGTAAAGGCGTAAGTCATTTAAAATATGGAAGGGAATATTGAGACACCAAGGA
>WSFP011495904.1:0-14336 GCA_009831015.1 Picea engelmannii
CAAATGGTAAAATGATTTTGAAATTCGAAGTGCTTTATTCATAAAGTCTATTGATCTTCGTATAGATCTACTGACGACGAATTTATTAAAAACTTAATGAAATTTATTACCTCGTGATTCGCAATCTTTAACCTTAATCAATCATGAATGTCATTAATGCTTCGACAGTTCGGCACTCGGAAGTTTTGATTTGACAGGGTAGGAATTTTCTCGAAGGCCGAATTCGCGAAGAAGTTTATCTCTAAGTAATCGCTTTTATGTTTTAATTAATCATGCTTTAACATTTAATTAGCCTTAAGTATTTCAGAAGTTCAGAATTCAGAAGTTTCGAATATAACACAAGAGAAATCTTTCGAAGCTCGAAACTGCTAAGTGATTAATTAACACTTAATCATGATTAATTAAAGTTATTAACTGTTTTATTAACTCTTTAAAACACTTTTTACTTGTTTTAATATTCATTACTTCGGCGATTTGTGAACTCAATCTTTGTTAAAACTCCCGAATGGAAATATCTCAGAGTGACATGGCAGATATGACATTATTTTTTATGCCGTGTCAAGAAAAGGGAGGTTCCATGTGTCACTTGAAAACGTGTGAATCATCTTACGTAAATTTCAAAAAATAAGTGCCACGTGTCAACCCAAGACAAGATTTAAAAGACATGCGTCATGTGATGCATTTGTAAGTTATTTAGTAATTATCACGAGTGACTATCTTCGGGACTTCAGAGTTTTGGGGGTTTTGTAGTTTAGACTTGTTGGAACACCCGAAGCGCGAAGCTCCAAAGCAATCGTTAAAGACTTTCTTTTAAAATTAAGGTAGCTTCTAAACTTTGGAGATCATTAGGACCGTTCGATCGAATTAGACTACTCATCGACAATAGATATTGTAAGCACCTTATTGAAAAATAACGACCAATGGATTTATTTTAAAATTAGAGGGAAATTATCTAAGTTTTTTGTTTTTTTGGGTAGAAATTTTTATTTCTAAGAGGCAAAATCTAAAGTTCAAAAGCTCAAAATTATACGTGTTCTAACACCAGGAGTCTAGATAAGCGACAAAACTTCATTATCTTGATATATAATTGGAGGAAAAACACAAAAACTGCTAGTTATAGCTCAAAACTCATAGCCATCTCAAAAATGTTGTAAATGCATATATCAAAAACTTTGACAAAAATTAATGTTGGTTTTGGAAGATCAATGTCTCTATGTTTTTGTTCTGGAGCTTCTTCTGGTAGCCACCTTGGCTAGCATGTCTAAGTTTCTCTTTGCCAATTCTTCTTTGAAAGGTTGTAACTATGCCTTCAATTTCCTGATTTTAGCTTGATGGGTTTTATTCTGCCTATAGAGATTCTTGAGCTACCTATGAAGGGGAAAAAATATTTTATCCAAGAACCTTGCCTTGTCAATAGTCTCTTCATACATGTCCAACATATCCTTAAGCTTCATCCTAGAATCCAAGTCTCCCTTCTTCAACTTATCAATTCCATCTCTTGCTTCCTTGAGCTGCCTCTTGAGCCTATTGAAGGTAGGGTTGATTTCATGCTAAGAAGTAGTGATGTCAATAAATTATATAGGTTGCTTAGAAGATTGATATTTTCCTTTTTTGGGGGATGAAGTCTCTATTGTATCATCCTTCACAAGGACATGTTTCTTGGTTGCTACTCTAGTAAAAGTCCTTCTAGGTTTAACCTTGTCTGTAGCAATGGGTGGGGAAAAAACAAGTTTTTTTTTCTTTCAAGCCTCTTGGTTTTCTTGAAGGAACCTCCATGGGGATAGGATCTGCTATAGGTGAAGTTTCTCTATCTAGAGGTTGTGAAGGACCATCTGTTTCTACTTCATTAGTAGCTCTGATAATTTTATCACTCATAGTCCCCTTTCCTTCTTGCTAGCCTTTGAATGCACAGTCCTCTCAACAGGAGTAGGACTTTGTCTCTTGGACTATGGAGTAGGGGCAACATCTAACTGAAAATTTGATGAAGTTAGAAAGGTTTCCCAATCACTGTTAGTTTTCCTTAACTCTTCCATTACTAACAGCTTAATAAGGCTAGATTGAAAGACACTGGTATCTACTTGCTTTGACTTGGCTTGGACTTTGTCTGACATCTTACCAATGTTTCTAAAAAGATAAAATGGAAGGTTTATGGCTTCTTTTCCTGTGAAGTGTAACAGTAACCTGATGTAGTATTGGTACACCATGTTGAACCTCCACTCACATGTGAAGTATCTCTGGATAACCTTGAGCATATTATCAAAAAATTCAAGCATGTGGCTTCTAAGTACTCATTTGGACAATTTGTCCTCCTGATATTATGGCTTAAGGAACTCCTTTGAGAAGGAAGAATTTAATGACATGGATTTGAACCATTTTTCCCCACGGTTAGGTATCTTTGTTGTAACATAGATGGAATGATGTGAAAAATCAAACTCTAACATCCCCACTTTAGTTTTAGTTCCATTAGCATTGAGTGAAAACTCTTTGTCCACTTCTAGATGTCCTCTCTGCATCTTTTGACATAAATTTATACAACCTACCCTCTGAAAAGTTTCCCTGAACAATGGTTCAGAGTTAAGGAGCTGCATATCATAAGGTTCAGTCCTCACAATATCCTCGGCCTTGTGAGTCTTCTTGTTTTGTTGACTATCCATAACTATTGCTTGAGGAATATTTTATGTAATTTGTTATGAGAGTAGGTGTGTGAAAACAGAGTACACGGGAATTTAGGGTTTAATGACAAAATTGTTTTCCTAGAGCTCACCTTGTCCAAAGATTTATACACATCAGTGTTATGAGATAGAGCACATTTCAAAAAGGAGGAATAAAGGAACATCTACTGAGATTTGTAATAAAAGGAAGACAATTGAGACTTATTTGCTAAAACAGGGTTTCAACATCATAAATATCAGTTTGCAAAACCAATGATGTATGCAATTTTAAGCTTGATTCTACAAATGATTAACCATATCCATGATGTTTGATAGGGGTCTCATTCAATGGGTTAATACTAAACTTCAAATTGATGCAGAAGATGAGGGTTTCAACAATTCTGAAATATAGGGTTCATAGTGCCTAGTTCGCAGTGCGCATTAGTGATGCAGAGTTAGAGAAACCAATTCGCAGTGCTGAGGTATTCAATGGAACAGGTGGATTATTTGTAGAGGAAAATATAAAGTGAGGTCAACAGAACAGTATGGACTGGTGGGCATAATTTAGGGTGCCATGGAAATAGATTTTAAAGTTAGCAGCAAATGAGTTTGAACAGTTCGCGACGCCTGTAAATAAAGCAGCATAAACCCCTCTTTCAACCTTTTAACAACATGGAGATCATCAAGGAGTACCTGATACACTTGGTTTTGATGTTGATGCTTGTGAACCTGAGTTGATTTATCTGAGAGGCATCCAAACTAGATGATCTTCTTCAGCCAATCTGCAATGCCAAGTTTGCAATCAAATAACGCACTTCAGGGAAACTGTTAGAAATCCTGTGATAAAATCCTTGAAAATCTAATTAAATGAAGGCGTTGAAAACCATAAAATCCCCCATTGACACATTTCTTAGTTGAAATGATGAAAAATAAGTGCATGAGGTACTCATAATTATGTTGTGAACTCTCCTGGTGAGTTGGCAGCAAATACATCTGACTTTTGACTTGACATCTAAATGGTTGGATAGTGACAAAGGAAAACTTGTGTACAACTTGGAGGCAAGACAAGTCATGGTGATGATTTTAAGATCAATAGTGTGACTCATAAGGACCATTAACCTTTTCATGATGAATAATATTATGACATAAAGACTCTAAACCAAGGTTAAACATAACTTTGCTTATACAAATAAAAATTTGAGTTATGACCACAAAAAGAAGACCCAAAACCTAAGACTTATAAAATCCTATGACTCAACAAACAAAACCAAAGTGTTTTTTGACCCCCTGCAATTCTATGTACTAACATCTGGCTCCACAGGGGGTGGAGACATCCCTGTGAGGATCCAAGAACATGCAGTTCCAGTGCCTTATCCATTTGGCTAAGAGTCATTATTGAAAGAAAATAAAACTAACTAAAAACTGATATTTACAATGAAAGGAAGCCACTCATGGCTTTTAGAAAAAGTATATCTTTAGAAAATGCCCATTGACTGGGCCACCAGGAAATTCAGCATCTTCAAAGCTCTGCAGCTTAAAATTATTATTTTGCAAAACTTCAGAAATTTTAAAAGGACCAACCCACAAGGCTTCGAATTTACCATGCTTTCCCTTATCTTGACTTTTTGCATCACATTTGAGTACCACGTCTCCAAGCTGGAAATATTCTTTCTTCACCTTCTTGTCAAAATCTTCTTTGGTTTTTGGTTGATGGCTTTGTGCTTTATCAAAAAGTTGTTCCCTGGTTTTTTGTACTTCCAAAAGTTGATCCGTCCTCTTGATCATGGCATATGGTTCCCCTTCTTGATCTTGAAGAAACTTTACCACATGTAAATATATTTGAGTAGGAAAAACAACTTCATTTCCATAGACCAACTGAAATGGAGTAGTGCCAATTGATCTCTTGGTGGTCCCTCTGTCTGTTCATAGGGAAAACTTCAATTTTGAATCCCATGACTTTTTATTATCCTCCAACAACTTTCTAATGATATTCACTAAGTTTTTGTTGGAGGATTCTGCTAATCCATTACCATGAGGGTAATATGAAGTAGAGTGGATAATTTGAATCCCAAAATTTTCACAAAACTTCACAAGAGGATCAGCTTTAAAAGTTGCAGCATTATCAGTAACAATTTTGTTAGGATAGCCAAAACCTGATAGAATGTCTTCCATGAAGATAATAACTACTTTATGTGTTGCATTTCTAGTGGGAATGGATTCTATACACTTGGTGAAGTAATTAGTAGCAATCATAATCCAATGATGTTGACCACTTGAAGTTGGATGGATTTATCCTATGAAGTCTAATCTTCACTGCTAAAAAAGGACAGATACCACTATGGGAATCAAAGGCATAGATTTGAGTTGTTGTTTGCCTGAGAATCTCTGACATTTATCACAAGTTCTGATATTTACACACACATCAGTGAATAAGCTAGGCCAGAAGTACCCAACTCTAAGTATTTTGTATGTTGTAGTCCTCTGAAAATGATGACCTACACATAGACTCTCATGAAAATCTGTCATAGTTTGTTTTTCCTCTTCTAGATCCAAACATATTAAAAGAACTTAGGATCTTTCCAATATAGAAAATGATCAACAATGCAATACCTAACTTATTTAAGCTTCAAATCCCTCACTTTGGTCTTCTCAAGTCCAGTAGGAGGCTGCAAAGTTTGCAAGAAATGGATGAGGTCCTTGTACCAACTGCACTATGTCAACTTTAAGATGATTTGAAAGTTGTTGTTAGGAATATCAGTTTGTTGATTTACAAAATTAACATTCATAAAATTTACTCCTAGTGCCTTACAATTTGATTCAACTAATAATATAGCTAAACCTTGACCTTTCACCAGCTTGGTGGGTTTCATCTCAAGATCAAACTCCAAAATCTTAGCAATCCACTTACTCATTTTCCCATCTATATCAGGCTGAATCAGAATTTATTTTATAGAGATTGAAGGAACATAATAAATAATTTTGGAATGAAGAACATATACTCTAAAATATTTTAGGGCCTTGACAAAAGCATAATCTTGCTTCTCCATGATGTCATATCTGATTTCAGCATCTCTCAAAGCCCTACTGAAAAAATAAATAGGCTACTCCATTCCATATGAATTCTTCTGAAGAAGGACAATAGCTAGTGTATCATTTGAGGCAAAATAAAATATTAGAAATTATTTTGAGTAGTCAGAACTGGTTAGAACAGGTGCATCAGCCAGTTCTTGTTTTATTTTCTCAAAAGAAGTCCTAGCTTCTGGTGTCCATCTTACTTCATTTTATTTTCTCAACATGGATGTGATAAATTTGACCAACTCAACAAAACTGGATATGAATATTCTCAAGAATTTTATCTTACCAAAGCAGGACTGAATGTTTTTCTTGGACCTTGTTACACGTCAAAATTCCTCACTTCAATAATGTGACATTCTCATTGTCGCAAGTGTTGCACTTTTGTCGCAAGTGTCGTAAATGTTGCATTTTTGTTCTACATATGTCGCACTATGAATGACACCATGGAAACACTTGATACATCCTATATAACATGTTGGAAGGAGAAACCACATCATTTGACAAACTAAAAAAAATATTTTTCCTTGAGAAATGGCCATCTTAATGAACTTTTGGAAGATCACCGCTCCCCTGCTCATATGCAGGAAGTGCTAGCGCTCTTTGTCCATCTAACAAGGAGTGTTGCAGTTCTTTTTTGCCCATTCCAAGGGAGCCCTAATTGGTTGAGAGAATCATGGGAAGAAATCCCCCTTATCTCTAAGGACAGCTAGAAATGGTTCGAGTTGGTTTGGCTCGAATCCAAGCTTTAGGTTGCATCTAAGAGAGATGTCACAACTGATGGAGTCATATCCTAAAATTATTCCAAATATAAATAAGGTGTTTGAGCCTCCCAAAGTGATCCAGGTGGACATCGGTGACCACCCACCTTTTCCAACTGGCTCAAAACAGGTTTTTGACAATTTTGGTAATTTACTATTTTTAGCCATTTTTAACTTCTGGGGCCATTTTGAGGCCCTAAATGAAGTTTTTTGGAAAATGGGAAAATATGGAAGTTCCTTTGATATTTCCCTCAAAATGAATATCCTCAACGGTACCTTTCAAATGGGCTATCATGTGCCTAAAACGAAGATAGTATGCAAAAGTTACGACCCCGGGAAGTTGATGTACTAACTTACCCAAACAGGGCCCACATGACTTTTGGCGCTTCATCTCCTAGGGTTAGGTTTTTTGATGTCTAGGGTTTTTGGCATTCATATTTATTTTAAAAAGGCCTTCAGAGCCTCATTGTAATCACCTTCTTGCGAATGTGAGTAGCCGTCACATCTCTTCTAAGAGATAAGTTGCCACCATTCTAGCGAGTCTTTCACTCTATATTTTTACAGTCTCTGTACATTTCTTTCATTAATAGAAATCGTGTATTACTATATATCTATGTTTATGGTTGCATATCTGATACATTTTTATTATATTATTGAATATCTTCGATATCTCTGTGCATTTCTTTATTATATCTCCCCTCTCATTTCGTGCCGAAAATAATCCAGATCAGTGGTATCGGAGCAGGTTTCTCTTGATCGTTTTTTCAGTGCATGTCCCTGACGAGGTCTGAGTATAGCAAGTTGGGTTTCGATCTTGTCTCTCTTGAAGATAATTTCTCTCGCACACCCAATAAACCCTCCATTGTAGAAGAAAATAAAAACAACAGAGCATATGATCCTATAAATCTGTCGCTTGAGCAAGCTCTCACGCAATAGAGGGACGAAATGATGGAAAAAATTTCCCACATACTTCAACATTTGTCGATAGCAACAGATGCATATTCATAAAACAACCACTTTGGAAGCACCTCTCCTTTCAAGGTACAAGTTAATTTTGATATTCTCATATTTGAAGGTTAGATAGATGTGGACACCCCAAAAAAATGGTTAAATCTGCTAGACGATTATTTCTCTGTTCACCATTTTTCCGATAGGGAAAAGATCACCTTCGCACTCCTTAAAGATCTCCCCCATGTCAAACATTGGTGGGAAACTTATTGGGAGAAAATTTCCATAGAGGAGTCTGGAATGTATGGGGCCAAGCCCACTTGGGATTTTTTTGTGGATGTGATAAAGGAACAGTATTACCTTGTTGGAAACTATGAGGACCAGTACATGAGATGGACCACACTGTGGCAAGAGAGGGGCCACGCAGTTCCAAAGTTCACCAACACCTTCCATACCTTACGCACCAAGATGGGTATCAAAGACTTTGAATGACATTTGGTTCTGAAATACCAGGATCTACACAGATACGTCCAAACTGAAATGGACTTTTCGGACATCTCATCACTCGGTGTTGCTTATCGATATGTTGTTAAAATCGAGCAGAAATTTAAGCACTAGAACAAACGGTAGTTCGGGTCTGCAAATCCACATCAACCAAAGTATGACAAAGACAACCCTAACAAACAGTCTCCCGAAAACCAATCCAAGCCACGGGAAAAGATGAGTCACAGGAAGACAAAGGACACCGGAAAATGGTGTGATTTCCACAAAATCCCTTGGCACAACACCGATGAATGTTGCTCAAAACAATCACTGGTGGCCGATATCAAAGACAAGGAGCTTAACCCTAATTCAAAATATGATTCTGAAAATACTAATAAAAGACAGATCATCGACGTAGACCCCACTACTATTGTCGCGACAACAACAATTCAACAAGAAGAACCAACAGATCTAGAAGAGTGGGAGCGCCTTTTTCATTCACAAATGTGAGTGAAGGGGACCCCACTGCATTTTATTGTTGATAGCGAAAGCCAGAAGGACCTCATCTTATCAGAGGTCATCAAACAGTTGGGATTGTCGACAACACCACACCCGCACCCATATAACATCGAGTGGCTTCGCCAAGGATGAGATCTTTGTGTCATCCAGCAGTGCCAATTGTCATACGAAATCCATCCCTTCAAGGATGAGGTATTATGTGATGTTGTTCCACTGGATGTCTGTGATGTTCTCTTGGGCCAGCCATATATGTGGAGACGCCATGTTGTTTATGAGTCTCAACCCCGTAGTGTCATTGTTTCTCTAGGGGTTCATCTCTACAGAATACCAAAGGTAGTTTCGACTATTTTTCCTCCTAAACAGTGCCACAAGGTAGTATCTCATACTGCAAAATTCAGCTTCTTCACAATCTGTTCAAAATGGGAACAGGACACTGCAACCACTACAACCTCACCCCAATCACCTTCTATCCAACAGAAGCAGTTCGATAAGGTTGTAGAAAAGCGCAAATATTCCTTCTACACACCATCCTCTCATGTAGCTTGACTTGTTGAACAGCCTCAACCTCAACAGGTTCGTGACAAACTTCCACAAACTGAGCAGTGCGACGTCTTTAGAAAGGCAAGCATCTCACCAAGATTCAGATTCAACAAACGTTTTTCCCTCTCCCCCGGGAACTCAATGCAATGGATACCATTGCTTCCTAAGGAGCAAGGATTGATCCAGGTGGAAATTTGTGGCCACCCACCTTTTCCAACTGGCTCAAAACATTTTTTTGACAATTTTGGTAATTTACTATTTTTAGCAGTTTTTAACTTTCGGGGCCATTTTAAGGCCCTAAATGACGTTTTTGGGAAAATGGGGAGAAATATGGAAGTTCCTTAGATATTTCCCCCAAAATGAATCTCATCGACAATACCTTTCCAACGGGCTATCATGCGCCTAAAATGAAGATCGTATGCAAAAGTTACGACCCCGGGAAGTTGATGTACTAAATTACCCAAACGGGGCCCACATGATTTTTGGCGCTTCATCTCCTAGGGTTAGGTTTTTGGATGTCTAGGGTTTTTGGAATTCCTGTTTATTGTAAAAAGGACTTCAGAGGCTCATTGTAATCACCTTCTTGCGAATCTGAGTAGTTGTCACATCTCTTCTCATAGATAAGTTGCCACCATTCTAGTGAGTCTTTCACTCTGTATTTTTACAGTCTCTGTACATTTATTTCATTAATAGAAATGGTTGCATCTCTGATACATTTTTGTTATATTATTGAATATCTGTGATATCTCTATGAATTTATTTATTATATCTCCTCTCTCATTTCGTGCCGAAAATAATCTTGATCACAAAGCCCATAAAATGAGGCATTCTCATGGTGAATAGGAGGAGAATAATCAGTAAAAGTATTGGCATTCTGATCGTGGATCTTTCGAGCAAGGGATTGGACAAGGAGGACTTGGAGAGGTTGCTGCAATTGCATCTATAGATTGTGAGTGCCTTGTAATGTTCTCATTAATATATGCTCAGCCTATTTCCTTCAAGTTTGTGTATTTTTACATATATTTGTCTATTATGGATAAATTTAGTTTAAACTAATCTTGATAGAGTAGGAAGTATGTGTTTTCTTTGTTGTCCTTTGGGTTGCAGATATCACTAAGGAGCCTGGAGATCAAGTTCATCCTGGATTAAGCAAGGACACACTTCAGAAAAAAGGTACATCATACTTTCTTCATATTTTTCCTTTGACGATTTTAACTACATTTAAATGGATGTTAGTGTCCATTTGCATATTTTTGTCTTGGTAGTAGGCGTCTATAATCCAAGAGGATATGCAGGGGAATTTTCCTATAACAGAAATTGGCGAATCCACTAGGGATGAAGCTTTCAGTTTTGGTTTCTTTCCTTGGTTTTGTCTTTGCTTTTCGCTCATATTCAGATCATGTTTGTTGTTTTTATCCTTCTATACATATGTTGTTAGTATTGAAGTTGTCTCACAGAGTCTGTTGATCGAACTTTCTGAGTTTTTAATTTTCTGGGTTGTTCTCAAATTTTCTCAAAAAATCGTGCCCTCTCCAATTACAGCTAGGCCGTTGATTTCTTGATCGACGCTCCCCTAAAGTCTGTTAGGGAGCGTTGTAGCACTCTGGTGTTGTTATATCCAAAGCGTCGATTTTTCCTCATCTTGAAAAATTGTTGACTACCTTTTTACTGGGTGTGATTCTTGGGTATTTCCTTTTAACTCGGAACGTGTTTTATCAGTTTATGTCTTCTATTAGGCCTGCATCTTTCTTCTTTTAAACTTTTTTATATTTGATTGGATTGTTTTATACTTCCTTGTTGCAATCACCGTTTTTCTTCCTATTTTGGGTTCATTTTGATGTTTTTTAGTTCATCTGATCGATTAAATATTATTGCAAGGAAACTTAGGGATATCTTTACTGTTTTAATTGATCTCTGATCTTCATATATTTCCATAGATTTTCTTAAGTGTGTTTTGTTGTTTTTGGTGTTCTTTCTTGGAAACATTAGTTTGTTTTTGTCTCTTATTGATTGTTGTGAGAGTGCCTTTTGTTTGTGTGATTTTTGTTTCCCATTGTCTGAAGCTGCATAGTGAAAATTATTTTTATTTATTGACATAATAAGCATTAAACAAATCATTCAGTTCATATTTATAATCAAACGAAAGGATACTTTTTATGATTGGTTTTTGGATACCGAAAAATCTTTCTTTATAATTTAGCACTTAAATGGATTCTTGTTGAAAACAAATTGCATGAAATTTTTTCATTCTTGTGTTTGGTAGTGAAAGAAATAAACTCTTCTCCTTCCTATAAATAGAAGTTCATCAAAATAAATGTTTGCTTATAATTATTTTACTTCTTTGGGATTCGAGTCACAACATCATTATTTTCACTCTCATTCACCTCTGTGTAAAGAACATCCACTAAAATCAACGCTAATTAAAAATTAATCTAAAAACTTTTTCTTTTTAGATTCTTTACACCAACAATAGACTAGGACTACCGCTTTGGATTAGGCAGTGAAAATAACTCTCTGAAGCATTCAAGACAAACTTAGCATCTTTCAATAGGGAGAGTAAATCTATTTTTTGTATAAGCATAGTTGGGATCCCCCTCTCACACAGGGGTTACGCATGAGGTCATGTTCGGGAGAGAAACAAATATTATCCCTTCGAGGCTTAACCATTCGTAGTAGTCAAATCGTATATTGGGGGTTCTTCTTGAGTTCCAACTGTCTTCATTTGGTCTCGGTGCTTCGTGAATTATGAATCCGTTCGAGGTCCTCTGGAGTTATACCAGTCCACTTGTCCTTAGTTTTCTTGAAGGATTTTAGACTTGTTATCCTACCCATACATTTAGACTGGACTGTCGATTATACGCTCCCAGAGGTTGACTGTGAGTTGGTGACCTTAGTAGCCATAATATTTAGGTTCCTTACACGAGGTGATGGTGAAAGGAAGTCTTCGTTGTACATGGAACAGACGTTGGATAAACTCACTCGAGCTCCTTGGAGAGTAAATCCATGATTATTGTGTGGAATCTTGCACCAAGGCGTAAGTTCGTTAAGAAGGTCACCAACATAACTAATCCACCCGCTCATATCCTATCCCCTTCTCAATTTTATCACGCGATGTTGGATTCCATCACCAACTAGTACGGTCATTGAGAGAAGGTATTGTTTACTTGTTGGTTCTTCTAGATTTTTAGCGAGTGTTGTTTATTTACTTAATTGTTTTTCAAGATTGAGACTGTAGACGATAAAGGTATTCATAGATCATGTAGGATGCAAGGGCTTCCACCGAAAGGCTACGAACCCTTACCTCCTAATTCACCTAAATATTTTTACCGTGAATAAGTTGAGAATCATTCGAATGTTGGAAGCGTTGCTACTCCTTTGTTAAAAAATCTTGAAAGAGCCTTTGTTACGGTTGAGGAAGATCCCATTCCTCCTATTAACCCTGTGTCACAAGTTCCTATAGAGCCACTCCTTCTTTGATTGAACTCATTAGGTAACGTCATAGAAGAATATTGTCCTCGTCTGCCATCGAGGCCATATATTGAGACACAAATGGAACACACACAACTAGATTTAAATGGCGAGTACATGACCCCTGTCCGTTATATTGACATGGTAAATCCATAACAAACTCATGTTATTTCTATATGGATAACTCCACCGAGATGTTATCTTTACGAACATTTTGATTTTAGTCAACCACCTCTTGACCCTCTTACCTCTACTGGTGGTGAGGCAGGACTGTCCGATCAGACTATTGATCGTCCCATCGAACAAGTATTCAATCCTACTTCCACATCAGTACAAGTCAAGAGAAACATAGGAGTCACAATGCCTAGTCATATACATGGTACTTTGACAGTTACTCCTACCACACCACCTCTTCAAACTACAGCTCCTTATGTTCCACATAACCTTGTTGGGACACCTATGCATCACGGAATGCAGAAACCTTCCATACACACACAATCAACTATGGGAAAAATCCTGATTGGGGGGAA
This sequence comes from Picea engelmannii, assembly GCA_009831015.1. Classification (NCBI taxonomy): domain Eukaryota; kingdom Viridiplantae; phylum Streptophyta; class Pinopsida; order Pinales; family Pinaceae; genus Picea; species Picea engelmannii. The sequence goes on from WSFP011495904.1 coordinate 12,973, forward strand.
ACCATCGTCTAGCAGGCATGTCCCTCCTGGGGGACAACCACCCTTACACATACCAACTGGGGGGAAACCCCCTTTTATTAGTCAAACCCCAGTTGTCACCCAAGCTATGGTAGGGGACAAACTTCTTTTTCTGGAAACCCTCCACAATCTTGGGGACCACCCCAAGGAGGTACGTTTCATCAACCTTATCAAGGAGTTCCATCATACCCTAACCCACAAGGAGGAGTATCAAATCCTAATCCTTCTATATTAAAATCTGGACAACATTTCTCGGGTGTCTCGAATCCCACTTGGGGTCCTCGAGGACAACCATATTATCCTCCTCAAGGGTCAACTTTTTACCTTCCATAAGGAAAAACTATTTACCCCCCTCAATGGAAAACTGTTTATCCACCTCAGCCTAATAAAATGACCTATCCTCCCACGGGCTATATTTTTTATCCTCCCCAGAATCAATTGGGTTTCCCTCCTCCTTTCATGAATGTTCCTCAACAACAGATGAATCCTGCTTCTACTGGCCAACAACAATAGTATACGGGAGGGCCTAGTAGTTACAACTATCCACCTCAACCAGTTTATGGCCCTACTGGTATCCCCATTTCGCACTAGTATCATCCTCAGGTTAACCGATAGCTACCATTCCTATCCACGATGGATCTACCATATTTATCACGATTGACGAACGATCCCATACTACATTTCCCTTTATGGCCAGTGATTCTTGCTAAGTTACCTTCTGAAATCCAAAAATTTGACGGTAAACCTAGTGAAGACCCAAACAACCATGTTATGAAATTTCATCTATGGTGTTCATTACACTCACTTATGGATGATTATATTCGGTTGTCTATTTTCCAGCGCACACTTATGGGCTCAACAGCCAAATGGTACATTGAACTCCAACGTGGTACTTTTCAATATTTCAACTCCCTCGCCATATCTTTTCTCATGCATTTTCAATTACCCATATGTTACAAGACTGGTACAAAACTCTTGACTTCCCTTCGTCAAACTAACTCTGTACATATCTTTGATCACATTCATGAGTGGAGATGACCACGAAGGTTGATCAAAGCGACCATTCCTGACCAATTGTTGGTGGAATAGTTTACTAAATCTTTTTTACCCCCAATTTCTCGTGATGTCTCCATGGTGGTGTTGTCACTGAAGAGGAAGTCATTCCTCACGCTCAGTACCTGGATTTGGTTTATTCCCAATCTGGTACTTTGTATGAGTTGATACCAAATGCTCCCCTCACGTCCATTGATCCATCAAAACCATCTTCCATAGCTCATGCGGATGGAATTATCAGTGTCACCAAAACCCAATCTCCATCACAGTCGGTCGGCTCGGCTAATCACTCT
>WSFP011495905.1:0-14370 GCA_009831015.1 Picea engelmannii
TAAGGGTTTTGTATGGGTTGGCAAGTGAGAATTACTATATTTCTTATTATAGATATAATATTTTTTTTTATCTACACTCAAACCATTTCTTGAAAGCCAAATGTTATCAATTTACTTTTTCCCATTTACGTTGTCATGAGTAATTTAAACTATAAACATTATTTTCCAATCCTTAGTAGTTATTTCCATTGAAATACCTTATTTATATGATCATGATACCTCTATATTGTCATTGTGAGCCAATTCAAATTCCATGCTTGAAAAAAATTCATAGCACCATACCAAAAAGTTCCCTTCACCTTGTGCTATAACTGATGTCCACAACCACACCACCCATTGGTTCTTGGAACTCCTAGAATTGTGCAGTTATATCCACTCTTATGAAGAGCGTACTCATAAATCCATCCTTATTTTCTTGATCACTCTTCTTGGTGCGTCTAAGTAGTGAAAAAATTCATTGTGTACAAACAATCCATTTGTGTTCCATCACATATATGGTCACTATTTGCATAATTGTCATGAACCCCCCAAGTTTAGAACAACACTTTCAGAACGTCACCAAAACTAAGTTGTGTTGCAAGTTATTTCCATATAAGATATCTTAACCACTAGTAGTCAAAATAAGGGCATTATATCCATTTGTTATATTTCCTTCTAGATAAGTTTGTTGTATTTTGATCATCCCTTATGTTTACCAAGCTTCTCTAAGATTTTTTCTTTGGTTACTTCAATGCATTTTAATAATTCTACTATGTATTTTTCTTCCAATTCAAATATATCCTCATATGTGTATGTTGCCTATATAATTCATACTTTTCACATTAGAAAAATCTATGCTATGACTCAAAAATAGAAAATTGATATTTTTTTGGGTGTGAGAACTTAGCCACCATACCTAAGAAGGGCCCTTTTCCTTCTTTTTTTTTCTATTTCCAAATCCATGGCACCCATCAGTTTGTGGGACTCCCATCCTTGTTGAGTCATCTCCACTCTATCAATAAGAGTTCTAATAAATCCATCCATGTGATTCATATCACTCTTCGTGAAACTACTAAGAAATGAAACAAGTCATTGCATACCAACTATCCATGTGTATTATATTACATCTATGGTCACTATTCACAAAATTGTCCTAAACTCCCTAAGTTTAGAACAACACTTGTAGAAATTGACCAAAACTCTATTATGCCACAAGTTATGGAAGTAGAAGAGATCTTACCCCTTCGTAATTTGAGTGAGGGTACTGCATCCATTTTTTACATTTCCTGCTTGAAAGGATCATTGACTTTTAATAAACCCTTATGCTCATTTGGCCTCTCTATGAGTCTTTGTTTGGTTATTTAAGTTCCTTTAACTTCTTCTACCATGTATTTTTCATCCACTTCATCTATATCCTCATCAATAGGTGTTTATTATGTGAGTTATATGTATCACACCTTCAAATTTGTTACAATATTTAGCCCCCAAAATAGATTCTCTTCAACAACTTTGATAGTGGTACCCAACACCTTGAATTATAGTAATCTATTTTTTCATTCCAATGAATAAAATATTGATACTTTGAAATATCCCTAATTATCCTTTGATGATATGCACCACATGAATATTTTCACCCTTGGGATTCATTCACATCCAAAAATTATTTTGGTCAATTATCCGTCGAATATAAGGATTTCATACCTTTGAGACACATCAATTGGTTCAAAATCCCAATTCCATTTTTGATGTTGTCAAGGAAGGAACATCACCAACCTTAGTGTCAATGAACACATTATTTTTTTCTTCCAATCATCTTGAAGAGGTTGTGGATTATAAAGCTCTATTCTAAGATTTTTGCAACATTTTTCCTAGTCTTATTCCTAAATGTCGATACTCAACCCCACCTTTGTAGAACACCATATTGGTACATGGTCTAATGTGTCTCTAGTACAATATAAACAAATGTCTATCTATCCTACCAAGGGTCTATCCATTTAATATGAAATTAATTATATCCTTAAAGTCATTTTCATTTATCGAATCACTTTCACCACTGAAGTTTCCAATCCAATTCCCACTAAGAAGAAATAAGGTACCATTCATGTTTGTGCCAATTTTTGTGATTTTAATAGGGAATGTACCAAAGAGAATCACCCTATATATTTTATCAACCGAATTATCAATGCTTGTTCCATACATGATATTCTATCTTTTATGCATGTATTCTTTGGTTATAATTACTAATTAGATATGGATTCATCCCCAAGACTAGTACAATACCACTTTCACTGCTCCTTGGGGGACATTCACTTATAAGGTCATGTCTTTTGGGTTGAAGAATGCTAGTGCCACTTTCCAGTGGGCCATGTCATATTGTTTCCATGACTTAGTTGATATCATTCTTTTGTATGTTGATGTACTTATGGCTCATTCAAAGAAATGGCCACAACACTTTGGAGGATCTTCATAAAATCTTCCTTTAATTTCACAAACATAATATTTGATTAAAATAGCTTTAGTGTGTATTTTGTGTTACTGTTGTCCACTTTATAGGATTCATCATATCTAAGAAGGTTATCACTATTTACATGTTGAAGTTTCAAGTCATTCTTGAGTTACCTCTATCAAATACTTTGTGCTAATTTCAAAGCCTTCAAGGAAAGGAAAACTTCTTGCATCAATTCATTCTTTACAATGCTATGTTTGCAAATCAGTTTTTTCATTTGATGTGTTTCAACATATCATTTGTATAGGATGAAAAATCTTAACAATCCATTGATTCCTTAAAGTGTGCCCTCACCTCTAATCCTTTAATTATTCCTCCCAAATTTGAGAAGGACTATTAGTATAGGAAATTGAGGATCATTTTGAACATGTCATCTATTACATTAGAAAGAACCTCTTTAGTGTATCACTATCATATAACCATGACAAAAAAATTTCCTTAGATGTCATCTTTTTAGCTCAAAATATTTGTAATTATATATTCATGAGGAAGACCATGGTGGTTATGAATGATAATCCCATGTTATACCTATTGAGTAGTCGAGACATTGAAAAATTCAGCAATGGGTCATTATTCTCTAGGCGTTGGTCTAGATTTTGATGAAATATTTTCTCTCGTTGATAAATTGACTTCAATTAAAACCATTTTAAGACTAGTGGAAGTAGAATTTTTTCATCTTAAACAGTTAGATGTAAAGATAGAATTTTTTCATGGGGATTTGGAGGAAGAGATTTATATGAAACAACTGCAGGGGTATTGGGTCAAAGGGAAGGAGAAATTAGTATGCAGGATGAAGAAGAGATTGTATGTCCTAAATCAAGCTCCAAGGAAATGGTATTTGAAGTTTGACACCTTACAAGGAAAACAACTTGTAGCGGAGGTTTTTGCAGAGGTTTTTAGTGTTACAATATTTGGAAAAAATGTCAAAGAAACCTCTACTACAACCTTCTCTATTCCAACCTTGTGTGGTGGTTTACAACCCTATGCATGGTCCTTGAACCATAAAATAATACTTTTGTCCCTAAGACATTGATTTTTACCTTTAAACTATGGGTAATTTCTTTAGAATCATCTAATGTGTAAAACCTTGTAATGGTTCCCATATGACCATGGACACCCATCCCTAGTGAATGCAATCTCCTGGTAGCTCATGTATCCTACTTGGTAGCTAAAGATCCCATATAAAGGGAATATATAGTGGATCATGACCATGATCTTCATTTATTTAATATGTCCCCTTTTTTCCTTACTTGACCATGGTTAAAACCCAAGGATCCATCCCTAGTATGAAATCATTCCTATATGTTCTCATATCCCACTCGAAGATTAAATATCCATTTTGGAAGTCTTATGTGGTGATTGAGAGCATATTGATGGAGGAAATTTTAAAACATTTATATATGACTTGAGACCCTTTGTTTCCTCTCCTCACCATGGTTAAGAGCCTGAGACCCATCTTTAGAATTCAAAACCTCTTAATGGAACCCATATATAAATTAAAGGCCAAATATCCACTCTAAATGGATCCTATAGTGGTTCATGGTTTCATTCATGGATCATGAACCTTATAATATTTATTTAGGTCCTAAGAACCTTTATTTTCTCCCATGACCATGGTGAAGGTTTCAAGACCCAACCATTATGTTTGAATGTTTATAATGGTATCCATATTTCATTTGGAGACCAAATATTATGAGCCTAAGAAGATTAATTTAGATAGTGTAGCCCTTATTTTATTTCATTGACCATTGTAAAGGCACCAAGATCTATGTATGTTTCTTGATGATGCCCATATTACACCAAGAGACCATTGTCTAGGTTTGTATTTATTTTTTGAGGCCTAGTTCAGGGACTAGGTCCCTATAAGTTCCATTTTGAGCCGAATGCCCAAGATACATATCTTATGCGTAAAATCTCTCAATGGTACCCATATCACATTCAAGAACAAAGGTTCTTTATAGAGGGTTTTTTTGGTGGTTTGAGGGATCTTTCATGTCCCATAAGATCAATAACATTACATTATATATTAAGGATCTTATTTTCATCCCTCAATCATGGTTAAGGAAATAAAGACCATCTGTATTACAAAAAAATAGATAGTGTCACCATTATCCTATTCGTATTGAAAAAAATCCCTTTTAGAGGGCTTGTGTTGTATTTTAAGGCATGGATCATGGCCCATAAGCGCAATAAAATTCATTTTTAGTTTGATCCCATGGGTTCTCTCCCTACCATGGTTAAGGCCTTGAGAGCCATCATTGATGCACAAAACATCATAAGTGTACCAATATATCACTCAAAGAACAACGATGCCCTATAGAGGACATATAATGTGTTTTATGGAACTTGATCCCTAAAATATTGAACAAGGACACAAAGGCCTTATTTTACTCCCTTAACCAAAAAAATTCCTTGAGACACCCATCCCTAGCACACAATACTTCATAATGTTACACATATTCCAGTTAGAGGTAAATAATCACCTCTAAAGTCTATTGTTATGGTTTGAGATTATTTTAATAGCCAATGAGCCTTAGGGATCCATTTATGGTATAAGACCCTTATTGTTCTACCTTGATTATGGTTAAGGCCCTAAGACTCATCCCTACTGGAAAAAAAAAAAGACGCTTTTGACCATTCCCATATCCCACTATATTGACAAATATCCTCATTAAAGGGTCTATGTCATAGTTTTATGCCTGATCATGACCTATTAGCTAAATAATCTTAATTTAGGGGTAAATGCTATTGACTTCTTCTCCAATTGTGATCAAGGCCCCGAGAGCCATCCTTAGTGCACAAAACCTTCTAATGGTTTGCATGTCCCACTCTAAGACCAATGATCTCTTATAGATGGTGTGTTTCATGGATTGTAGGTTTGTTCATGACCCATGGTCCCTAGAAGCATCATCTAAAGTTGAAGGGTCTTATTTCCCCCCCAGACTAATTATGAAGGCCTTGAGACCTATCCCTACTATCGAAGAAATTATAGGAGAAACCATATTCCACTTGTAGACCAAATATCCCCTTTAGAAGACCAATGTGGTGGTTTGAAGTCTTTTTCATGGTCCATGAGCTTTATAAGCTTCAACTAGTGATTAATTCCCTTGTTTTCCACCCCTTGACCATGGAAATGCCTTGAGACACACATCCCTAGCACACAAGACTTCATAATGTTAGAGGTAAGCAATCACCTCTAAAGTCTATTTATATGGTTTGAGATTATGTTAATGGCCAATGAGCCTTAGGGATCCATTTACTGTGTAAGAACCTTATTTTTCTACATTGATTATGGTTAATATCCTAACTCACCCCTACTGCAAAAGAACTTTTGACCATGCCCATATTCCACTTGTTTATCAAATATCCTCTTTAAAGGGTCTATGTCATGGTTTGAGGCCTAATCATGACCTATTAACTTAATAATCTTAATTTAGGGACTAATTCTATTGACTTCTTCTCCAACCATGGTCAAGGTCGTGAGACCCACCCTTAGTGCACAAAACCTTCTTATGGTATGCATATCTCACTGTAAGAACAATGATATCTTATACATGGTGTGTTTCATGGTTTGTATGCTTGTTCATGACCCTTGGTCCCTAGAAGCTTCATCTAGGGTTCAAGGATCTTATTACCCCCTGACACTAATTATGAAGGCCTTGAGACATATCCCTACTATCGAAGGAATTATACGAGAAACCATATTCCACTTGGAGACCAAATATCCCCTTTAGAAGGCCCATGTAATGGTTTGAAATCTTGGTCATGGTCCATGAGCTCTATAAGCTTCAACTAGTGCTTAATTCCCTTGTTTTCCACCCCTTACAATATCACCATTAAAGGGGCTATGTGGTGGTTGATGTTAGGGTAAAAATGTTACAAAAAATTATTAAAATCAAATTTTTATGTTAAAAATAATGTGCCTTCATTTGTAAAGTTGGTGTGCTTTATTATGCATGATCATTTGGCAAACTTATGGTGGCTTGTAAAAATAAAGTGTGTTCATTTGTAAATCTCATGTGCTTTATTATTCATGTTTATTTGGAAAACTTAATGGTGGCTTGTAAAACTAGAGCACGCAAGTTCACTTTCCCAAATTCCAAATTGCCACTTTTTCTACCATATATGAGTATCCAATACTTAATAAATTTCAAATGATTAAATTTATCTAAAACATATGCATATACATAACTAGTGGATCTAGCCAAAATCCATCTTAATTATAAACCTATTAATCATTGAAAGAGATCAAATCGCTAGAGGTACAAACATTTCCTCATTTTTTCATTGTAAAAATGTTTGCATATCAAGTGGTTTGATTCAATGTTAAGATGAATATAACTATTACCCAAATTATAATGTCTCATTCGTATCCATTCTCCAATGCCACGATGACCAAGAAACACTCATAAAACTATTGAGCACCCCACTCCGCCTTACCTCTCATTGTGCTTATTCTTGCTATGCATAAGAACATGTAAAGTGGTTTCTTCCAAACTAGTCCAATCCAACTAGATCTAAGTTTGGATTGATCAACCTAATTGTATAGATTTTTTTACTTTAAAAGTGCCTAAACCATGGTCACAATTATATTGATTGCATTGAGAGTAGGAAGGGCTCTAGAGTTTAGTATGGAGAAGATGTGGTCACAATTATATTGATTGCATTGAGACCACGAAGATCTCTAGTATGGAGAAGATGATAAGGTTACTTAACTATATGTGATAACAAAAAAAAAAAAACTACATGTGAAATCTAAAAAATGTAAAACAACTTAAATCCATCTTATTCATATTAAACTTGAATTTATCAAATATCAAATTTATTTAGTTTAAATTTTTTTATTATTTAATATAAAAAATAAAAAATTATAACATAAAATTAAAATAAAAAATTTATACATTAAGAAAGATAAATTTAATATCAACCTATTAAAAAAGATAAATTTAATATCAACCTATTAAAAAAGATAAATTTAATATCAACCTCTGATTTGGTTTAGCCACAAAGCTTCATTGAATTTTAAAATCTATGAAAGAAATTATATTTTAAAAATAAATTTACATAAAAACATATTTAAATATTATTTTTTTAAATAAATTTATATAAAAACATAAATCAAAATTTTTATTTTGTTCCTTTGTGTAATTTGTTTTTAAATAAATTTATATAAAAACATATATATATGGCATGTGTAGTTTGTTGAAAATAATAGATTGAAGATGAAATGGATCAAATCAATTCTGTTGTTAAAATATGAGAAGAAAACCTAAAAAATAAATTTATATTCATCTACAAATCTATATTCAATATTTAATCATTAAACATTTGAGAAGAAAACCTAAAAAATGAATTTATATCTAAAAATCTATATTCAATAATATTTAATCATTGAACATTAAATGCATTTACAGGATTATGCATTAAGTTAATGGGTATTGTATGATTCACAAACAATATTGAGTAGTGGTGCAAAAGCGTTTAGAGTAGCCCCGAAAATAGTTTCCAAAATAGGTACTACAATTTCTTTTACAAGTATCTAGCTTTGAAATAGAGTTCAAATATAGTTTATGTACTAGTCCAAAAACTTTCAGAGTAGATGGAGTTATATATATATATATATATAAAATAGAGTTTATGATGTACTAGTCCGAAAACTTTTAAAAAATTAAATATTAAATAGAGTAATATATATATATATATATATAAAATTAAAAAATTAATTTCAAAATAAATATTATATTATTCAATTTTTGTAAAGTAATTATTTTAACATAGAGTTTAAATATAATTTATACACTAATTCAAAAACTTTCAGAGTAGATGGAGTAAAATAGTTTTTAAAATGTATAATTTAAAAAAATAAAATAATTTATGACATTTTGTCTAAATTAATTTCTAACTATCAAATAAATTAGTACAGCCACTCAAAATTGTGGTTGATGAATGTCTAAAGGCGTTGTCAAAGTTTTCTTTCGTAACTGGAATGATGAAATGAACGGATGAAATGTGTGAACAACTGGAAAATGAAACGTGTCCATAGCCAGAAAATGAAAATGAAACACGCGAATAGTTGAGGAAAGTCAGAAATGAAAAGCTCAGAAAATGAAACTCGCCTACAACCGAGCAAATCCAAACGTGGTAATCCCAAAGGTTAATCATTTAAACGTGGCAATCATATAGTGGTAATTTCTTAATATGATTAGGTAAATGTTAAAAAGTAAACGGGTTAACTCATGCATTAAAAAATACAAGGAAGTTATGAAGAGTAAATCACATTCATTGATTTGGGAGGACAACTAAGAATATGCCAGCATCTTCAATTGTTAACCATCAGATTAAAATTTAAGATTAAAAGGTGATTAATTGTGCCCATTATCAATAGGTATACGCCTTTCAACACCATATTTCAAAACCATTTTAAATCAATTAAACTTAATCTTCTACATATTATATAACCATAAAAAAAAATAAAGGTAGAGCACATCATAACATAATACAATCATTACATAATATATCCAATATTATTGGAAAATATACATTACAGAAATTATTATGGGGTTACGAGGGTGCAGTCGAGACAGGACAACATTGGTTCTTTGTGGCAGCGAGACATGCATGCAATAACAACGCATTTTGAGCCGTATCTAGGCATACTTTTTAACTTCAAAGTAGTTGATTTTTTTTTTCCCTAATATGGCCATTGCTTATTTAATTTTCTACTATCTACTTAGTTAGATATATTTATATGTATTGCTAAAGGTTAAATATATTGAAACAAAAGCTTGGAGAGAGTGATAAAGATGAAATAAATAGCTGGGAGAATTGTCCTCCCAGATTAGTGGGAGTGTCCCCATTATTATTTCCAAAATGAAAGGATAGAAAAAGTGATTTTTTTATTTAGGTTCATATACTTATTTTTATTTGGTTTCATTTTGTTTATTTCAGGAAGAAAATCTAGACATGGATTGGAGATTTGGATTTTATTCGAGGGTATGGGTTAGCTAACGAGAATTACTTTATTTTGTATTATTTTGTATTTAGATGGAATATTTTTAATATACACTCAAACCATTTTTGTATTCTAAGTGCTCTGAGTTTAATTTTGCCTATTTAATTTATTTAATTTATTAAGAGTATTTTCAACTAAAAACATCATTTTTCAAGTTCTTAGACCTTATTTCCATGATCATGTCACCTTGATTTTGCTATAGCAGCCAAGTCAAATTCCATGTTTGAAAGAAAAGCATAGCACAATATTTAACCCTTTTTTGTGTAGTGCAGGCACTAAATTCTTAAAAATTCATGCTATGACTCAAAAATGGAAAATTAATATTTTTTGGACTATGACCACTCAAAGCACCATACCTAATAAGTTCCCTTCAACTTGTGCTATACCTAATTTCCACAACCACACCACACCACACATTAATGCCCGAGATTCCTATCCTTGTGTAGTTGTCTCCACTCTTACGAAGATTGTTTTGATAAATTCATCATTGTTGTCCTGATCTCTATTCTCGATGCCTCTAAGTAATGAAACACGTCATTTTGTACCAACAATCCATGTATGTCACACCACATATATGGTCATTATTTTCATAGTTTTCATGAACCCCCTATGTTTAGAACAACACTTTCGGAAAATCACAAAAACTATGTTTTGCTGCAAGTTATGGTCGTATAAGAGATATTAACCTCGAGTAATATAAATCAGGGAACTATATGCATTTGTTATATTTCCTTCTAGATAGGTTTTTTTATCTTTTCATCATCCCTTATCTTCACCAAGCGTCTCTAAGAGTCTTTCTTTGGTTACTTCAATGCATTTTTCTAATTCTACTATGGATTTTTCTTCCACTTCAGCTATACCCTTATAAGTGGATGTTTCTTATATAATTCATACTTTTAACATAAGAAAAACATGTTCTATGACTCCAAAATGGAAAATTAATATTTTTTTTTGGATGTGAGCACTTAGTTATTGTGGCTAAGAAGGACCCTTTTCCTTCTATTATTTTGTATGTCCAGAACCATGCCACCCATCAATGTTTGGGACTCCCATCATTGTGGAGTGATCACCACTCTATCAAAGAGAGTTCTAATAAATCTATCCATGAAGTTCATATCACTCTTCTTGACACTACTAAGAAATGAGACAAGTCATTGCATACGATCCATCCATGTATGTTATGTGACATCTATGGTCACTATTTACACAACTATCCTAAACTACCTAAGTTTAGAACAACACTCGTAGAACTTGACCAAAACTATACTATACCACAAGTTATGGAAACACAAGAGATATTACCCCCCTCTAATTTGAGTGAGGGTATTGTTATCCCCATTTTGTGGATAACTAAGGAGATTATGTATTGAGGCCCTCAGGTTACAGATATGGAGTGCCGAGAGGCCACATGACCAACAATATCCCTTTTTCACAGCCAGAGACCCGCATTGCCACCACAGTGATCCAACACCTGGTCATCATCCACACCAACTTGCCACCACATGTCACTTGGGTATTACTCCATGCAGTACAAGTCAATTATGATGGCGGGTATGATTTTAATATTTGAGGCATTCTAGATTGTGTATCATAGGTTATTTTTTATTATGATATGTCTCAATCATGCCATACATCATGTACCAAATTTATATTCCAATATATCCAAGATATGCCTCAAGAATATACCATAAAGTAAACCATATGCCAAGTATCCAAGATGTGCCAATGTCTCAACAATAAGCCTCAAAAATGCACCATAAAAGCCAAGATCATATACCAAGTATATGCCTTCAAAAATGCACCATAAAAGCCAAGATCATATACCAAGTATATGCCTTACACATGTGCCAATCATAACATAGATTTGCCTCTAACAATGAATCATAACATCCATAAACTAAGTACCAAGGATATGTCTCAAGCATGTATCAATATCACCAAGACATGAACCTCAACCATATGAAACCATGTACAAAAAGGTCCTCCAATACATGCCTTAAGCATGTGCCATACCATCCATGATACAAGCCTCAAGCAAATACATAAAAGACACACCTTCACTCATGAAGGAAAATTGATACATACCATCTCAACCCGTATAACAACCTTGTTGTATCTTGTTACAACCTAAACCAAGCATCCTTCTTCAAATCTAGCTTAGCCTCATTGGACAGATGTTCGTTATCATGTAGGGCCTCATGTGATAGGCAATAAACAACCCGCGGGGGTGCTTTGCAAGACACCAGTAGCCTAACCCGCGAGGGTGCCTTGCGGGACACCAGTAACCTAACCCACGTGGGTCTACTAAATTAGGGTTTCCTAAAAACCTTCATTCTTTGTAGCTCTGATAATTTCACACTGCTTTCTTCCTCAGATCGACTTCCTTAGATACACTATGAAAAGGTTTACCAAAATATCGCTTGAAATAGAGATAAGCATTGAAATTATGTGTACAAATGTGAGGCTTCTTGAGGTGTATTTATACTTTTCCAAGTGACTTATTTCCTACACTTTAGGGTTGACCTATACTTTCTTGATATAATCTCTTTACCCTTTAATTAATGACTTGTAACTTCTTTTTGCAACTGTTTAGGGGCTTCTTAGCCATTCTTTGGGTCTTCCAAATTCATGGCCTCATAACTCCTCAACTATGAGGAAATACATGACATACCACCTACAATTGGAAACAAAATGGTGACGAATACCCATCTATGAGCATTTTGTATGTACTTGTAATGTTATCCAACCTCATTTTTCTCAATCAATTTCGGTCCTCATGAACACACCTCTGGGTTTCTTGTTGAATTCTTCAAAGCGTCTTCCTGTGAGAGCCATGCTTAAAGCTACACCATAAGGGGACCACTTTGGAGATTTCTTAAATTATACCCATTACTTATAGAGGCTTATAGACTTACTCTAAAGTTTACATCAATGACAATCAATTTTCCAACAATATCCCCCTTTAGCATTGATGGAAACACTCATGCTCCCCCTTTCTGCATTCTTCTATTCTTTCTGATTTGAAATACTGCAGAGAAATCCAAAGAACATCCATAAAGAAAGACAAAAGAAACACAAGATATGAGTAAGAAAAATGAACCATTTGTCTTATTTAGTAGAATGGGCATCCTTTATATAGGATAGGTTGAACATACAATGGTTCTGATCAAAATTGGACCAATGCTAACTAACCAATAGCTAGAAAAGGTCCCAAACCCTAAAAATTATCTTAGTTGACCAGTTCTTGGTTATTGGGACTTATGCTCAACCTCTTAGGTAGAGATGTGCTCCATATGGCCTTTATGGTGAAGTATGTTTCATCTGGAAGGAGGTGTACCTTTGTGGTAGCACCACATTGGTCTTCCTCGAGATGTGTGCTCTCCTCGTTGGGTAGTGCGCCTTCCATGGAAGTGTCTTGACTTCCATGAGAAAATGTGGAAGCTATTGATACATGGAGGACTGTGATATCCATTTAGTTTGGGCTAGAAGTTGATCCTTGTGAAAAAATAGAAAGGAAGTGTGTTGTTGAGTGTGAGTAGTGGTGGTGCATGTATCCAGCACTATGTCTGGAAGGATAGGTGGTTGGAAATGTAGAATCAACTTAGAGGGGTGAAAGATGGAGACCTCTTCTTCTAGGAGGGGAGGCTCATAGCATTTGAAACTGTTCACATTTACCACATCATGAATACCCAAATATGGTGGAAATTCGAGGTGATAAGAATTATCTCCAACTTGATGCAGAACAGTGTAAGGACCATAACGAAGGGGCTTCAACATTTGATAACGTTGGGAATGAAAGCTTTGGTGCTCCATGTGAAACCATACCTTTTCACCAGGGGAAAAAGAGAGTGGTTTCATGTGCACATCATGACGGGCCTTATAACATTATTGCTAAGCTTGTAAAGCCTAAAAAACTTGATCTTGTTTACGATCCAAGGTTTGGAAAAAGGACAAGGTAGAGGTTTTCTCTTTTTGTTTTCATGGAGTACCAAAAGGTTCAAGCTGTAAAGACAACTCATAGGGGTAACATGTTGATACCCAAAGAAAGCTTTGAAAGGGGACAAGGCAATAGAAACAAGAATTTCCCTATTATAACTATGTTGGATAATGTGGAGGGTGGAATCCCACTCTTTAGAATTGGTAAACTAAATGCATAGGGCATGGACTAGGCTACGATTAACAAATTTTATTTTTACATCCATCTGCGGATGGAAAGAAGTGGAGTATTTGAGGTGACACCCCAAGAGAGACTAGATATTTTTCAAAAATGTACTAAGGAAACAAGCATCACCATAAGAGATAATGTTGGAGGAGAGACCAAAATGATTCCACACATAAGTGAAAAAGAGATCCGCAGTTTGAGTAGCAACAATAGTCTTAGTGCAAGGGGAAAAAATGGCCATTTTGGAGAAGCGACACACAACCACCCAAATGGCATCATGATGATGAAGGGGAATGGGAATACCGGTGATGAATTCCATAGAGATAGATTCCTAGGGATGGGAGGGAATAGGTAAGGGTTGATACATGCCATACTTGTGGTTGGACAGCTTATGTTGATTACAGAGGGTACAAGCTTGGATAAATTGCTCATCTTGGCAATGTAAAGCAGGCCAAAAAATGTGACACTAAATATTCTGAGTAGTTTTGAATGCGCCTAAGTGCCCACCATAAGAGGAGGCATGGGCTTCACAAATGAGAACAAGGAGATCATCAGTAGTAGACACATGTATCTTGTCAAGATTATACAACCAACCATCATAAATGTTGTATTATAGTAAAGGGTTTGTTTAATGACAGTAGGTTGTTGCAAGGTAGTCCAGATGGTACTAAATAAAGGGTCATAGGCATACAAAGGCTTCCAATATTCATA
>WSFP011495906.1:0-14336 GCA_009831015.1 Picea engelmannii
AAGAACAAGAAAATAAATTGGATGAGTTTCTATAGGAATACAAAGGAGTGTTCAAGTATCCTAAAGGGATACAACCCAACATGGATGTGGAGCATGAAATACAATTATTTCTCAACAATATTTGGTGCATTTGTGGTATGTGATCGATGAAAGGGAGATCAATATATATCCTACAAAGATGGAGACCATCATGAAATGGCCAGTTCCTACAAATGTCACTAAAGTTAGGAGTTTTGTTGGGGTAGCACAATACTTGTGTAAGTTCATAGTTTCATTGTTTAGTAATGGCTTCATCGCCCCACGCCATAATAACTAATGGTAAGAGTTTCCATTGGGGGATGAATCAATATAAAGAATTTGATGATATGAAAATAAATATCAGTTAATCACTAGTGCTTGGGTCACCAAATTTGCAGAATCCTTTCGAAGTGGAGATAGATGCAAGTGGGTATGCCATGGGATCATTCTTGATAAAAGGAGGAAGGCTCGTATTCTATCATCATGAAGTATTTCATGGGGTATTTCTCAACTAACCTACCTACAATAAGGAAATATATTCCTTGGTACAAGCTGTCAAAAAGTGGAAGAAACATTTGATGGGAAATGAGACCATCATCCACACAGATCACCAACCACTACAATATTTGTAGGACTAGAGTAAGATACAACAAACTAGGCATTACAAGTGCATGGAATTTTATAGAAATTTCATCTAGTGATCAAGTGTAATAAGGGTAGCACAAATAAGTTGTAAAACATTCTTTCACAATCACCCACATCCAATATTACATATTTGGGAACTCTGATGCACATGGAGCCTTTTACCCATGACGCTTACAAAGAAGAATACAAAGAAGATGAGGACTCCAAGAACGTGTTCCAACAAATACAAGGCCAAATTCATATAGAAGAAGGTAATGAAAATGATGAATATAATTTCCATAATGGTTTACTCTACAAGTTTGACAAGCTCTATGTCCCTAAAGGTGAACAATTAAAACTTATTAGAGAGGCTCACACCTCCAAGGTTGCAGGACATTTTGGTGTTGGGAAGATAGTTTCCAACTTACGAAGGTATATGTATTGGCCCAAAATGCAAGAATATGTAGCATTGTATATTAGAGGATGTATACTTTGTTGTACTAGAAATCCTAGTAATAGGAATCAAGGTCTATACCATCCATTACCTGTACCCACTCGACCTTGGAAAATCATTTCCATGGATTTTATGGGAGGTTTACCAACCACATGGAAGGGACTTGAATATTTATTTTTGGTAGTTGATAGGTTCAACAAATTGTGCATTCTCATGCCTTGTAAAAGGATTATCAAGGGATAGGAAACAACAAAATTGTTCTTTGAATATGTCTAGGTGCACTTTGGGATACCGAGGAGAATCATATCAAATAGGGATACTAAATTTCTTAGTGAATTTTGGACTACATTTTGGGAGAATATGGACACTAAGTTGAAGAGGTCTACATCATTCCATCCAAAGACATATGGTAAGACATAAGTCTTCAACAAGACTTTGCTAGATATTTTGAGGGGTTATAATTAGAAGCATCCAAAGACATGGGATGAAAATTTGATCTATATACAATATTCCTAAAAAAGAGTAGTCCACACTTCTACTGGTAAATCACCTTTTGAAACTTTATTTGGGTATTTTCCACCTTCACACTTATATGTTGTATATGGAAAGAAAGGAGGAGTGAGGGAGGACCTCATAGGAGATACATTAAAATAATAATAAAATGTTGAGATGATTAGAAAGCTCTATTTTCAAGTACAAGAGACACTAAAGAAGTCACATGAAAAGTACAAGGCTAAACATGACCAACAAAGAGTAGAGAGAACATTTAGAGTGGGAGATAGAGTATGGTTACAAATGAATAAGGAAAGGTTATAGGTTCTTGGTAAGAATATCAAGGATTTGTGGTATGGTACTTTCTTGGTATTGGAAAAGGTGGGATATAATCCATACAAACTCATTCTAACCCCATACATGCACAATTACTTAGCAATGAATGTGTAGAATCCCCAACTTTATGAGAATTCCATGTTGGATCAAGAAGAGGAGCATGCACTACCTTTTTTTATCACTTTGTATTTGCCTAAGGTTGCAACAGGAAGTCATAGAGTTAACCATTTCAACCAATCTTCAGACTGTAAGGATGGCCTCTGTAACACACCCACGACGGGGCATATTTTTTTTTTCTTTTCTTAAAGGACAAATTCTCCATTCATGGTTTCAAATTTGGAAATTCGAGGAACTAGTATGGCCTCCCAGTTAAGGATCTTTGATTTTGAATACAAATGACTCTCTGAGACCCTAATGGTATCGATCTATAATTAAATGCACACCCTTTCGACTTCTAGGTGCAGGTCTAATGGTACCCACGACCTTCCCTTCGTGCTTCAGGAATATCTGAGTTTGGGTGATAGCCCATTTTATGATAATCCCCTCCTTGAGGTGATCTTGGGTGATAACCTCATGCAAACACACAATTGTGGGCACGGCCAAAGGTGGTTTGAAACCAAACTACCTTTCGGCCCACAATTCTCCTCAAGCCTCCACGTGTCCTTTCTTCAAAACCTTTGTTTGGATTGCAGCCCGCCCTCAACTTTTTAAGGTTCACGCATATTCGATCCCCACAATGCTACAGGACCATTGATCTCACGATATTGATGGTTCCTTTGAACGGAAGGATCATATCTATCCCTTTCAAAGTTGTGGATCAGATCTGAACTCTTTCAAATCAATGGTTTTGATTTGTTTCGGAATTTCGGACTTCGGAATTCTCAAGTCTCAAACATTCCTTTCTTCCATATGTCAATATTCCAGAGTTGACGATTTGTAGACACCTGTCCTTATCAATCAAAAAATTTGCCTCTACTTCGAGGGTTTGGACTTTCAACTAGATCAATGGTCCTGTGACCCTTTTCTCGATCAACAGTCGAGATTTCCTTCGGGTCTCCAGACTTCTGAGATCTCAAATCTCAAACTTCACTTCCCCTGGAAGTAAGAGGATTCCTACCTCGTGTCCACTTGAATCAGACAGTTGAGGCTTGCTTCGGGTATTTACCTAAAATCTACATATTTATTCCACCTTTCCTCTTGATCTGATCGCTATGAATTACTTTGGGACTTTACCCAGAATCCACCAATCTACACCACATCTCTTCTTGATCAGACGGTCTAGATTCACCTCTGACGATCTGATGCTTGAGATCTACTTCGAACGCTCTGACGACTGAGATCTACTTCGGATGATCAAACGATTGAAATTTACTTTGGATATTTGGCTCTTTGGACTTCGAGACTCTCAAATATCAACTAAAAACTCTTGAACAGATTTCTCTAGAGTCCATGATCTGTCGCCACGTGTCCCTCTAGATTTGTTGGTCCATATTCACTTCAGTCTTCGGGGTTTGGAAATCTCAATTCTCAACTGAAACCTCGGTGTGATTCACCCGGAGCTCATGATCTATTAATGCATGTACTCTCTAAATCAATGACCCTTGTCTCCTTCGAGAGTTCGGCCTTTGGAGATCTCAGAACTCATTTTTCCTCACTCTCTGTTTCTTCCAAAATGGTTTTACCCTGAGTCCGTGATATGATGAAATGTGTCCTCCCACAGATCGATGGTTCCCAACTGCTTTAGTTGTTCAGGCTTCGGTGATTTCAAACTCTTCTCCTTCACGTTCTCCCAGAGTGCTTCCACCCAGAGTTCACAATCTGTCACCACGTGCCCTTCTGGATCTACGATCCATATTCTCTTCTACCTTCCGGCTCTTTAGCTTTCAGGGATTTGGGAGTTTGTCTCACTCCTCACTTGGAAACCTCCGAAGTAGTTTTCCACAAAGTCTTAGATCTATGGACACATACCCCTCCTAGCAATCAATGACTAGGACCTACTTCGGGTCTTTAACCAGAGTCCACAGAATTATGCCACCTGTCCTCTGGATCCAACGACTGATGTTTACTTCACTCTCCCAATTTCCGGAGTCTCAACTCTCAACTGAAACCTCTCGAAGCAATTATCTAAAGCTTACAATCTGCTGACATGTGTCTCCTAGCGATGAATGTTCGAGGTCTCCTTCTCCTGATAATGAACAGTCCCAAACTACTTCGGGACTTTGGGACTTTGGTAATTCCACTCTCTTGCACACTAAGGCTCGGGCACCTTTCTTCGATCAGGCAACTATTGGTCCCCTGCGTTGTGATCCAGTGACCACTGTTTCTCCTCCTCCTGGGCTTCTAATCTCTTCTGACTTAGAATATTTTCTAAGGGTTCAAAGGCCTTGACCCTTTCCCCTCTATTATCACTGAAATTTCATCCACAAATGGTTACAGGAATCCAGCATCTTCAAACAGCTATGAGTCCACCCATGGACCAAAATTACCAAAAAATCATTTCCAAAAGGTCCAAAACTATACAACTATTTATAAAATCAAGATGTGTTATGACTACACAGGGCGCATGCACACATGCGCCATCCAAAAATGTAGAAAAAGTGCACATGCGCATGATGCGCGACTATGGTCGCTAAAAGCCACGCACACCTGAGAACAGAGCATTTATGAGATTGGTCGGCCTCCCACCCACTTCTAGTTTAGCTTCCAAGTTGATTTGACATCCAAATCTCAGCTGGATATGACTGGGTGGCTGGTCAAAGACCTAAAGGTGCCCTAAGAAACCCCTCTTCACACTAAAAGCGGGTTGCACAATACCTCAAAGTGGTGCTATAAAACAAGGCCATGGGTGCACTACATTTTCAAGGAATTCATTTGCAAGGTTATATTGTTGCTATTCTCTTGAGGAATCCTCTTTTCTCATCAAGAGCATACTAGCATCATTCCATTTAGGCAATCCACCTCACCCTTTGAGTAGATTAGCTTGGGATTCTTTCACCATTTCTTTTAAGTTTCAAAGTTGTAAGAAGAGCTCAATTGTGGGGGTCCAAGAGCCCTCCCTTGGAGAAAGAAGGGACCCAAAGTCCCCTTTCTTCTCGGTGTTTTCTTTTTCACTAATACAATCCTTTCCATTAGTGACATGAGTCTTGTTTGTTTCTTGTTCTTATGTCCTTATGCTCAATAGTTTAGTTGTTCTTTCCTTTTCTAGTTTAATTCTTAGCTTAGTCTTTTATGTTTCTTTTTCTAACCCTTTCCTTCACTGTTGTCTTGCTTAGCTAACCCAACTAAGCTTGTAAGAACCTCTGTTTTTCTCATTTAGGTGACAAAAGAGGCACAACATATTGGTGACTCCACTGGGGATCGAACCCAAAATCTCTGGTTTCGTAGACCAACGCCTTATCCATTGGGCTGGGGAGAGATATCAATTTCCTACCCCATTTGAGTTTTTCTAGCTCTTATTTTGGTTCATTTAACCTGTAGGTACCATAATTGGCCCAGGCCGACCTACAAAACATCCAATTCAAAGCTGAGTTGAGAGAATTCCATCCAAAATTTTCTTCATGGATGTGTGACAGTTGTGCATGGGTTTATTGACCCACAGTCGCGCATCGTGCACACGTGCACTAAAATTACAGTGTTAATCAGCGCATTTCGCGCACCTATGCCAAAAAAGTATTTTTCAATTCGTGCATTGGCACTCAGTGCACCTCTGTCTACTCTGAGACCCATGCACCTATGCAGAAAAATACACATTGTAAGCCTTTTTGTGATTTGTGGAAGGCCCCTAGCGCTCTTAAAAATGATTCCATGCATGTTGTAATATGCACCACACTTAGTTCCCTCTCCATATAAAGGGATTAGTCAAAACCACATAGGCACTTAGGGGGTTTTAAATCATTATTTCCTCTTTTTCTTTCATTTTTCTACATGGATGGCTTGCTTTGACTAAAAGTGTAAGTTGGAATCATTTGTAATCACATAAAACTTGCATTGGGACCAGAAATTGGATAACAATCATTTAGTATGCTCTTCTCTCGTGCTTCAAAGTGACCTTGAGAATCAGAAAAAGATTGTAAGACAATTTCATCTCCCTTAAAAAGACTAAACCTTTAGGAGAGGACAACAAGCCCCTCGAGACTCCTCTTAGTTTATTTTTCAAACACATCTCAAGATTGTAATGGGCCCATATATGACCACATGCTACAAAGATAGGATAGTGTTGAAATTTACTTTCTTAGATTAAATCACTAGGGAAGTTTAAAGGTTTTTTAACGGGCCCATACATGCCCACATGATCACAATCTAGGATAGTTTCAAAGGTTTCTTAGATTAAATCACAATAGGGAGTTAAAGGAATAGTAAAGGACCCACATGTCCACATGCTAGTTTCCTAGGGACTTTTGAATTACGCAAGGTTGTACCAAAGACATTTAGTTAATTAGGTAATCAACACTTGTAAGGACCAAGCGAAGTCCACATGCAGCAAGGTGACACCTAATTTATTAAAAAAATGGCACACTTTCACTCATTCACTGGATTTTATCCCATCATGGCATATCGAATGGTTCAACAACCCCATCCCTACCCCTGATGCTTTTTAAGAAGGAAATATGGCCAACATTTCCCCTACCATCAAAAATGGAGTCGTCGAGGAAATTACCATTGGCGCTACATGCATCCTTGAAGAAATCACCGCCTACAAAGCCCTCTTCCAAGAATACCAGGATATTTTTTCCTGGTCATACACAGAGATTCCTGGCCTTGATCCCTCTATTATCAAACATCGCATAGACACCTGGCCTGATATCACACCGGTTCGCCAAAAACAATGACCGCTACCCCCATCCAAAGTAGCGGCCATTAAATCTGATATTGAAAAATTACATGCTATGGGGTTCATCTACCCCATCACCTATACCTCATGGGTTTCCAACCCGGTACCCCTTAGCAAAAAATAGGGCACTATCCATGTATGCACAGACTTTGGCGATCTCAATCATGCCTGTCCCAAAGACAACTTTCCAATGCCTTTCATCGATCAAATTATCGATGAATGCGTAGGCCATGAATCTTTATCCTTCATGGATGGTTTCTCTGGCTATAACCAAATCGAAATTCATCCAGCTGATCAATACAAAACTGCATTCACCACCCCTTGGGGTAATTTTTCATATCAGGTCATGTCGTTTGGCCTAAAAAACGTTGGTGCAAATTTTCAACGGGCGATGACATACATTTTTCACGATCTATCTCATATCATCCTTGCATACTTGGACGACCTCACCACTTGATCCAAAAAACACACTCAACATCTTGATGATTTATGAATCATCTTCCAACGGTGTCATTAGTACAACATTCGCTTGAACCCCCTCAAGTGCATGTTTTGCGTCACTGGAGGGTGCCTCCTTGGATTCATCATTTCCCAAAGTGGTATCACCATGGATCCCCTCAATGTACAGGCCATCACAGAAATTCCACCCCCCAGAATTTACGCCAACTCCAGAGCCTACAAGGAAAAGATAACTTTTTACGACGATTTGTCCCAGAGTATGCCACTCATGCACACGGTTTCCTTCACTTACTACACCACGACATCCCATTCCACTGGGATGAACATGCCCAAAAATATTTCGACGATATTAAAATGGCACTCTTTGACACCCCTTTAATTAGTTCACCTGACTATAATCGCGACTATATCCTCTACATATCAGCGTCATCCGTCTCAGTAATAGGAGTTATCGTTCAAATCGACAATGATGACCGTGAGCATGTCATTTACTACATTAGTAAAAACCTCTCAGGACCACCCTTGAAGTATAATCATGAAGAGAAACTACCCTTGCAGTTTCCCTCACTGTCTAGAAATTGTTCCATTATATTCTGCTTCGCACAACCAAAGTCGCAGAAGATTCTAACCCCATGCAATACTTGCTCAGTCGTCGGCAAATTAATAGTAAATTTTCCCGATGGATCGTTATCCTTCAAGAGTACGATCTTGAATTTTCAACACCGAAGAGCAAGGAGGCTCTCATCCTCACCGAACTCGTCACAGCTTTCCCCTCCGATACTACTAGTTTCCCCGTCAATATCGACTTCCCCAATGAACATCTCTTTTACATCACTTCAGATGACCCTTGGTACGGTGACCTCCTCGTTTACCTTCGAACCCAAAATTTCGGTACCCACCTCTCAGGAGATGATTGTCGCTGTATCCACCACTAGGCCCCCCACTATATCCTCATCAGAGATATCTTATATCGGTGAGGGGTCGACACCATACTACATCAATGCTTGACTATCGACGAGGTCGATAGAGTCTTGAATGACTGCCATAGCGGCGCGTGTGGGGGCCATCTCTCGGGGATGTCCATTGCTCAGAAAATCATTCGAGAAGGTTACTTTTGGCCTACATTGTTTCCTGATTTCATTTATTCCATGAAGCGATGCGATAAATGTCAGATTTACGCCAACAAAGTACAAGCACCACCTTCTCTTCTCCACCCAATCATTAGTGCAGGCCCCTTTTGTAAATGGGGCATCAACTTCATGACTTGTAACCCACCATCCAACAATGGGCACAAATACATCATTGTTGTAGTCGATTACTTCACAAAGTGGGCTGAAGCTATGCCCACCTTCAACAACACCGCTGACACCGCAACACATTTTTTCTTTAATCACGTCATATCCCTCTTTGGAGTACCACTCCAACTAGTTTATGATCACAGGAAACATTTCGAGAATGAGATTTTCATCGAACTCTCATCCTGGTTAGGATTCTCCCATGAGTTCACCTCACCATATTACCCTCAGTCCAATGGACAGGTCGAAGTAGTTAACAAGGTCCTTAAGACCATGTTACAATGCACGGTTAACCAACATAAGACCAATTGGCATCATATGTTATTTTTCGCACTATGGGCTTACCGTATGACCATGAAAATGGCCACTGGTTTCACACCATTTCATCTAGTCCACGGGGTCGAGGTCACTCTTCCTATCGAGTGTGAAATTTGCACCTTACGCACCGCAATTGAGCTATTACCCAACACTGCTCCAATGGAGCAACATTTGTTGAACTTAGATTCCTTGGATGAAAATCATCGATCTTCATTACAGAACAATGAGGCAGCCAAAAAATGGTCAAAGGCCACCTTTGATCGCCATGTCAACCTTCGCTCATTTCACGAAGGCAACCTCATCCTTGCTTACGATATCGCTCACGATACCCTTGGTCATGGAAAATTCAAGTCACTGTGGCATGGCCCCTACATTATCCAACATTGCCTCACCAAAGGTGCATACATCTTGGCTTCCCTCGAATGCCTCTCTCTCAAAGAACCCATCAACGGGTTATACTTAAAGAAATTTTATGCCTAAGCGTAGCCATTCTACATTAGGTTATTTCTTTTATAGTGTTTTTAATCTTTTTTTCCATACCTCACATCTAAACTGTCATTTGTGTTATTGACAGATGCTTCCTCCACTAGCCTACCACATTAGTTGCACTGATGGCACCAACCGTTGGACACAAAATCTCACTTCGGCAGCTTGGGCCCTCTATTCCCCCTCACATGAACTACTCCACTCTAGCGGCATATGTTTGGGTTCAGCAACCAACAACCAAACCGAGTACACTGCCATCATTGGCTTCCTCGTTGATGCCAGCCATCATTGTATTCGTCACCTTAGCATCTTACTTGACTCCCAACTATTCGTCCTCCAGCTCAACAATGTGTAACGTGTCCGCGATCCTTGCCTTTTTTGCAAATACCTGCAAGTTATACTTTTATCTCGACATTTTGATTTCATTACATTTACACATATTCCAAGACAATTTAATCAAATCATAGATAACCTAGCTAACATTGTACTCAATTGGCATATATCACATCAAGATACCTTTACACACACATAAACCATCACGAGCCTGTCATAGCATATAGATCAGACATCATAAATAACATTAAAAAACAAAAATTCTCACACATGTGAACATCACAAATACCCCAAAATGTATATCCATATATATATATATATATATATATATATATATATATAAATCGGTCAACAGTGCCATCAAAATGTTTACATATAAATAGAGTACATCTTATACAAAATCCGTAGGCCAAAGAACCACCTTGGTACAAAAATGGTGTCACCACAACAAACGGGATCACCAACCTATATAAATATACAAAAAATATACAGAGAGACACTCATGGTGCCTCTAGAGAACCACCTCTTGGCCCTCCCTTAGGCAGTGGTGCCCCACCCACTACCGGTCCCTCTGGACCTAGAGGTAACCGCCCAGTCATTGCAGCACCTGCTACTGCTGCTCATCGAACCATGGTCTGCCACATCAACGAAACTCCCACACACTTCTCTAGGATGCCCTCATCCTAGATGCGCAACCAAATTCCCTTAGGCACTCCCTATAGCATCGTTTCCAAATGGTGGTGAATATCCTCAAAATCTCCCCCAGTCTCGGCCAAAGGAGCATGCGATGGCCCTGCACCAGGGTCATCAAAATGGTGTCTCCTAGACACTCTCTCATCACCAGCTGGTATCACCTTAACATCCTTGTGTCATCGTCTTTCTCCCACCCGCGACTCTCACCACAGAGGCATCACTGTCCCCTGACGAGCCAATGCTCTAACCAAATCAACCTCACGCCCACGAGGTCCCACATCTTCACATACAAACAAACAAAGGATAGCATTAACATCCATCTATACATAATACATAGGTCATACTATCTCAATATCAAAATATAAAACAAAATCACAACATGCCTCGATGGTCGAACACCTCCCCTGGAGGTAACACCATATATGGATCACCCCATAAATTCACCCCACAGTACAGATACTGCAGTATGCTCTACGACATCTTCTACCAAACCTGTGCATCCTCAGCCGTGAAATAATGGCCACCCTCACCACCACCGTGGTGAATCAAAATCCTTGACCATCACATCAGTAGCGGCTCTCGCGCACTAGGTGTGCCCAATAACACTCTAGGGTGCAACATCAACACCCTCTCCAAAAACTAGGCAACCAAGATGGACCCAAAAGAAAATTCGCCTGAGTCCACAACCCGACACCTGTCGAGCTGCCCTACCATCTTGGCATGTAGCATCAAGCTCCAGGAAAAATTCTCTCCTGCCAATGCCCTCCCCATAATTCTCAGTTGACCACCACTGATCCGTTGAGTCACGAGGGACCCATATACCCTCACAATCATCGCTGCTACACATCGATGAACTAAAGAATCCATAGCCCCGATAATCACCACGGAGCCAGACATAAAATCATCTCTTGAACAATACCTCTGGTCTAAGGTAGCCAACTGCCCATCCCCAGTTAATACAGGCTCCGCTAGTAGGGGAGTTCCCCGAAAAGGGAGCCCAATCGGAAAATACACATCCTCCACCGCAGTGAAGGCTAGCTACTCACCCTGCACCATAAAACAATGCAGATCTGGAATCCACATCTAGATCAGGAACTGTAGGAGGTACTCCTGGGCCCGTATCAAGGGGCACTCAAATAACTTTAGCAGCCCACAAGCTGCCAAAGTGGCATGAACCGCCGACTCCTCAATAGCCACAACCTCCCTAAGTTGTGACCAATCCCTCTCTCTCCAGTGAACCGGCATCATCCCAATGATCACCTGCAACCACATAATCCAATTCTCAATCAACCATCTCGCACATAAACACATTAAAATCTCCAAAAAAGATAAGTTTTGCACCCGTTAGCCTTGCCCCCAAGGCACAACTGTTTAAACCCATAGGCGCGCACACATGCGCGCTTGTTCACCCCACAGGTGTGCACACATGCATTCCTATTCATCCCCCATGGGTGCCTGTCAGGCATACAAAGGCTTCGTCATGCGCCCTTGTCACATACACAGGCACGCATCATAACGCGCTTGTTCACTACACAGTTGCGCACCCATGCACAGTTGTTTAGCTTACAGGCGTGCATACCATGCACACCTATTTTTCTCTTTTGGGCTAACCCATGCGCGGATATCCGGATAACAGGCACGCACCCATGAGTGCATATTTCTGGATCGCCCATGCACTGGGGGGCCGACACCCACAAAAATCCCTGTACGACCCTCCCTATAGGCCCTGCTCACAAATAGAAAACCTAATTCTATGCAGGACTATAAGACCACTAACTTGAATCTCATTGGTCCTGAATCAGCTGCCTCATTCTCTCGGAATCTCCAAATCTCCTATGAATATATCTCTTCCAATCACTCTGACAGTAGGTACAAATGAGGTGGCAATGTGGGCCCTACAACTATATATAGTCCTTTTTGCCAAACTTCCAGACACCATTCCGGGAGCTCCGGGTGCCCATTTTTCAATCCGTCTTCAGCCATGGGATCAACATCCCATCCTCTACATCATAACATTCCCCGATATAGTTTTCATCCTTATCCCCTGGGGTGCCATTTTTCCATTCCCCATCCAGGTATGCATGCTCATGTTCAAAATGATCAAATAAATGATTGAATGTTCGATTCTCTTCAGATATTGTTCATGTCGGGTATTTAGTTTTCATGTGTACAAGTACTTAGTCATCATCCACCAGCGCAACCCCTTTAGGTATATAATCAACATTGGCATGTAATCATTCCCTCTAAATCTCAGTTGCATCTCCAGTCACACCCCCCAAAATTTTCCTTTAGGGTCTCTATATCCGGCTCTGTATTACTGTCACCTCCACTGCATTTTGGTACTGTCACCCAGTAGCACTGTCCCCCACATGAGTTGTCCCATTCATAGTCCCCCTTGGCACTTTGACACTCATGTTGCTTTCACCCCTAGGGATGGGAGTCTCAATAGTCTTACGCATTTTTGACAATCAACCACATACTCATTCTCCTCGTTTTGCTAGTTTTCCCAATGGACTCCCAGGTTATCTCTACAAGGTTCTATTTTGACTGCACCTCCATAGTATCATTAACCATCCATTTCATCCACCATCAGTTTTCCCATCTGCAAATTTTCCTCCATTCCATCTACCCCATACAGAAACCCACCCATGGGGCCCCCAACCTCCACCATTTCTCCACGCAAATTGCGCCCTAACCGGCACAACTATCTTGCATTGGGGCACCCGTTTCTATATTCATACACTCATCCCAAATTATTCTTTATTCATTTGGTAATTGTAAAAAGACTTTGTTCCCAGCATTTACATATCTTTTTGTCGTCACCTTTGGCGATCTTCTTCCTTTTTTGGAAAACACAACCCATGTCACCCTTGGTTGGGGCACCCCTTATCATCTACTCCTATTAACATCATCCATAAACTCCAAGAATCCCACAGGCCATCTACCTCTGCTCTCTGAGTTTGTTCACTTTGTCCCTCCTCTGGCACAACTTATCCCACGTCTTATTATCCGCCTGACACTCGACCTAGTTGAATGGTTGCGGCCACTTATACTTCGCATATATCCCCAACCAAGGGTAGTCTTGAGTCTCCACACATCTTGAATTTGTCTGTGTACCTCCTCAGTTCCTAACCTCACCTAGTAGACTTCATGAAGCTCTTCTCTTCTTGGAGTCATGTCTCCCTTTTTGTCGACATCAACAAAGTTTCCAGAAGGGCGACAATATCTTGACTCTCATTACCTTTCCAATGAGAGGTCTCAGATGACACAAGGAGAACCATAGTTTATCCCTGCTTTCGTTGACCCCCATAACATTCGACTTCAACACTTTCTCATGTTATGGTGGGTCTTACTTTGGGACTATTGCAGTTTTTTCTTATATTCGTCGAAGAACTATGAACTTGGTTAGGATATCAATGCCCACAGCATCCGTGATACTTCTTACAGGTGTCCTTGCCTACTGTTCAGAGTAAGTTCCTCATCAGCCTTCTCCTCCACCTTCATCAAAACCACCCCCGAGGGCACTGCAGTGGTCTACATCAACACATAGTTTCAGTTACTATACCACACCCTTTTTTTTTTTTTTTGAGTTACATGACACGAGCATGGGGCATGCCGGCCTCATTTGTACACAATTTATTTTACACACCTTGTGAAAATTTGGGTCCTACAGGTTCCCTTCTCCCTCCAACGGGTCACTCTTGATACTCTCACTGTCGTTCTTTCTTACAATGATACTCTCAATAGAAGAAACATTGATGAATTTTTGCTATACATATGCTCCTAACCTCATCCATCAGGGGGCATCTGTTATCACTGAAATTTCATCCACAAATGGTTACAGGAATCCAACATCTTCAAAAATCTATGAGTCCACCCATGGACCAAAATTACCAAAAAAGCATTTCCAAAAGGTCCAAAACTATACAACCAGTTATAAAATCAAGATGCGCTATGAATACATAGGGCGCATGTGCACATGCGCTATCCGGAAATG
>ML885037.1:4850-19186 GCA_009831015.1 Picea engelmannii
TGGAAACCCCAACTCCGGGGAAAACCAACAAACGAGGGTTTATTATTTCAACTTTAGCAAGATCAGAAAATTAATTACAACAGTGCCAAACTTGGCAATTTCATCCACAAGGAATTCTGCTTGGATCTGGGTAGATCTGACCTTAAGTCTCGGCCTCCCTTGCTGAGTTTTGGCCTCCTTGCTATACTACTCTGCTTACAGTGGCTACAGGTGCGGCTCGAAAGGCTCACGACCCCCACGATGTGGCTCGGTTTGGGCTGGAGAGGCTCGACCTTGCCTCCTCTCCTCTTGGCTTCAACTGCCGCCCAAAACTCACCCCCCTCTGCACCTCTCACGCGGCCTTTGAAAGAGACTCGACCCTTTTTTCACAGATTTGCTCACGAATAGGCCAGAGATGAAGGCTTCCTGCCTTCCAATCTCCCTCCCGGCCTCTTAACCCTTCCAAGACTCCTTGATTAATTTTGATTTGCAGCTGAAACCCTCTCGGTGTAACACTCACTCAATGAGTCAATGTGTCTCCTCAAGCCACCCCTCTGCTTATAAATCTCTAGCTAAGTGATTCAATGGTGGAGATTAAATCCCCAACGTGTCAAATCAATGGCTGCGATCTAATCTGAAACTCACTTTGACTATTGGATAAGATCAAAGAAGCTTCTCACATAAAGTTATTTAATACTGATTAATTATTGTCATTTCCTAAGTTTCAACTTAGAAAATATTTAAATGACACTAATCAGATTAATTAATCACATTTTCCTAAGTTAGACTTAGGAAAAATTTAAATGACTTGGAGAAACATTAATCCATGTGTCCTTTGCTTGTATGGCACCTTGCCTAAGCAAAGAAAACATGTCCAAGCTACAATATTTCAACACTTCCTCTTAGCGAGGAAGGTGTTCTCCACTATTCCCATCTTATCCCTAAAGTAGAAAAACTTGCCTTTCATCAAGGCCTTGGTGAGAATATCTGCCACTTGCTCATCTGTAGGCACATATTGTAGTTGAACTACACCCTTTTGTACACAATCTCGAATGAAGTGATACTTGATTTTGATGTGCTTCGACCTGAGAGTTTTATGCAACTCTGATTATCACAATGAATGATGGTCGGCTCTAACTTCTGACCTAACAATGCCATTAACAGTTTTCGATGCCATATGGCCTCACATGCTGCTATATATTCTGCTTCCGCAAAACTCAATGCAACAGAATTCTGCTTCCCACTGAACCAAGAGACAACCCCCGATCCCAGCTGAAACAACAATTTGAAGTGCTTTTCCTGTCCACTGCATTACTTGCCCAATCTACATTTGTATAGCCCATCAACTTCACTCCATCTCCTCGAGCATACCTCAAACCATACTCAACTGTGCCGCGTAGGTACCTCAACATATGTTTCCCTACTGTCCAATGTGCTCTCCTTGGTTCAACCATGACTCGACTGAGAGTATTTACAACAAAACAAATGTTTGGCCTAGTATTGACCAGATAAATGAGAGAGCCTATCAGCTGCATGTATAAGGTAGAGTCCACTGCTTCCTGCTTGGAAGCATCTATCTTCTTCCAATTAGTAACCATGTGTGTAGACATAGGTTGACAGTCTTGCATCTTGAATCTCTTTAAGATCTCCACTATGTATTTCCCCCGTCCTAAGCAAATCTCGCCATTTCGCTGCAACCCCTCCAAACCAAGAAAATAATGCATCGACCCCAAATCCTTCATATCGAACTTCGAAGCAAGATCCCTCTTGCAATCTGTAATAAGTCTTCGTGAACTTGTCAAAAATAGATCGCCCACATATAACACGAGAATGAGTGGCTCTTCCCCTGTCATGATATAATAGAGATTTGAGTTTGCCTCATTCTTCACGTAGTCCATGCCCTGCAAGTAACTATCAATGCTCTCATACCATGTTGTGGGTGCCTGCTTGAGCCCATACAGTGCTCTCTTCAGTCTACATACATGGGACTCCCTCCCATATACCTCAAAACCCTCTTGATGTTCTATATACACTTCCTCCTCAGTAACTCCATTGAGGAAAGTCGTCTTGACGTCCATCTAATGAATCTGCCCACCCTTCTTTGCTGCTAATGAGTTCACGACCCTGATGGAAGTATATCTGGCTACCGGGGCAAATGTCTCGTCATAGTCAACTCCCTCTTTCTAAGAGAACTCCTTAGCCACAAACCTGGCTTTGAATTTCTCAATGCTGCCATCTGCAACATGCTTGATCTTATAGATCCAGAGAGACCCAACCACTGACTTGCCCTCAGGTCTTCACACCACCTCCCATACATCATTCTTCATGATGGAGGCATGCTCCTCCACCATGGCATCCTGCCAAACCTGCTGCTTCGATACATTCGGAAAATTGGAAGGCTCCCTGTCAATGAGATCACTCATCAACGCCATATACCCCAAATAACGCTGTGGTGCCCTGCTCTGTCTGACACTCGTCCTAGGAGCACCCACAAACTTCTGAGCATCTCGTAATGTCTGAGAAACCTCTCGGTTCCTCTTCCTCCCTGTAGTAGGAGGTACAATCTTGGTGGGTGGAGCTTCCTGCTCCTCATCCTGCTCCACTGCCCGAGTACTTGTCCCTATACATGTACCTGTCCCTGTGACCTGTACCTGTGACTCTTGTTCCTCTTTTGGAGTTGCCAACTCCTGATCCCCTGCTGCTGCTTGTACATCACAAGACTTCCTGAAAGCCTTCTCCTCCTTGAATCTCACATACCTTTTGAACATTGTCTTTTTTAATGCTGGAACATAGACTCGATAGGCCTTCGAAGTTTCACTGTAGCCAACGAGAATCCCCTTCTTTGCAGTGGAATCGAGCTCATATGATAAGTATTTTCTAACTCATGTCATATGATATGACCAATGCTGTATATGTCGTGTTGGGGAAAGTGTCGGTGAGGGTCCGGAATGTAACTTCTCGGCGACATCGGCGGAAAATGTCGCAAGACCTCAAAAAAATACAAAAACACTCATTTTTTTCAATTTTTTAAACTTGTAAACCAACAACAACATCAAATAAACACTTTGCTACATAAATATGAAAATACAACCAATAAATAAGATGCATAAGATGTCAAGTGGTCACATATCGTTACTAAACTGAAAATTCTGAAACATGTTCCTGATAGGATGATAGTAGATACAAAATCACATCAAATGATCAAATGATTTTGTTCTAATTGGACAAATAAAAAATACTAGGTTGCTTATCTAATCTCCAAGCACCAGGAATCAGGCCAAATGTTAAAATGTATAAAAAGTAAAAATATATTTTCTCTTTTATATACCTTTATTTTAAATTTTAGCTTTGTAAAATCTCGGGTCTTTCCCATGATTAAACCAATCCCAAACCAAGCACGATCCTCCAAATGTCACAAGCACCGAGATCAAAGTCACAACAATCAACGCAAGCCACGATTAGGAAAATCATACACATGGCGCCAATGGAAATCCCATGAGAGGTGTGATAATTTCTCAACGCATCGGAAGAGAATAGAACCCTCGGCATATATAAACAACAACAAAGCACTCTCCACTAGAAATGTGTGATATATCCCATTATTTGAAAATGTTAAAATGCCACTAATCCTCATAAAATGAAACGTTAAAGGTAAACTTACATGTGGTAAATCAGATTGCCAAGTTGCAGCTCCAAGTCTCCACTGTCAAGGTAAATTCCCACTTGGGGAGAAGCGTATTAACATCAATCAAATATCACTCAAGAGCCCAAGTGTTAATAAGTGAGCGCATAGGTGAAAATTGTCTGAAGGTGTTGAGATGAACGACCATTTCCAGGTCAACGTTTTGTCCAGGTGTCAAAGAAAAGTAAGTGTGTAGGTGTTGAGACAAATATCACCCGCAAAAAACCTCAGTAGGCTGACATATTGTATCGACTCGTGACACATTGGCAAAATGTCGCGAGTTAATGAAAGTGTCGGGACACTTTCAAAGTTTTGGATATGTCGCGAAATTTTCGGGGGAAAGTTTCGGCCAGGGGAAAATGTCGGCGACATATCCGATATATTCGATATTTCGGCGATATATTCAATAGTGGATATGACACACCACTATTAATATACCACACCCCTGTGGCCTGTGTGCCTGAGCTAGAGAGGCAAGTGATGAGTGAGAAATCCTCTTCAAACCTGGAAGAAAACTCATCAATGTCCGTTGAAGCTGCTGTCTGAGACTTATTCTTACCCTTCTTTTTGTTAGGACATTGACTGGCATAATGACCTGGCTTGTGACAAGCAAAGCATTTGACTTTGCTCATGTCACGTTTCTTCTCTCCCTTGGAGGTCTGCCCACTACTTGAGCCTTTCTTGGTTTTGGCTTTGCCCTTTCTTGTATGAGCAATATTCTCTTCTTCCTCACCCTTATGATGATTGTTGCTGCCACTGAGAGATGCTAACCTCAACTCTTCTTGCATGAAGTCATCCCACTATCGATCCCAGTTTGGAGTGTGTTCCCTGGCAACAATGCCTCATCACAAAGACATCCCATGACTTGGAGAAGCCATTCAAGGCTATCCTCACAAGTTCAGTGCCATCCACTGTTTCTCCAACAACTGCCAATTCGATCCTTTACTTGTCTAAGTCTGGTGAGGTAGGAGGATACACTTTCCCCCTTTCCTATTTTGGTATTTCGGAGTTTCTCCTTCAAAACCATCTTTCTGTTGAGGTTTGAATTCTGGTACAGTTTAATGATGACTCCCCACATCTTCCTAGTTGTATCCAATCCTGAAAGGTGAGGGAGTATATGGTCCTTGACCCCATCCAGAATGATACGCCTTGCCTTGGCATCATTCTTCTTGTGAGCTTCAGCTTGCTGTGCATTTTGGAACTGCAATAGTCTTCTCTGCAAATTCCTTAAGCCCATACTCCTCTAATGACAACAATATACGCTCCTTCTAAATGCCAAAGTTAGATGCTCCATCTAACCTATCCTCAAATCTGATACCTGAAATTGACATGATTCTGAAAACTCTTCTACCACAACCTTCTAGATTTGAAGATTACTGCTGGCTGAAAATACCTGTGTAAACCCTTGGCATCCTTCTCAGAGGCAAAGCTCTGATACCATGTTATTTTCTTTAAACTCAACAAACTAATTTTTGCATCCAATAATTTTTATACCTAGAAACAAAACAACAATACACAGATCTGATTCTGAACTACGAAACAGAAATACACTGCGTTAAATAACCTAGCAATGCACAACGGAAATAATAGAAACCATTCACACAATTTTAACGCAACAAATTTACCCTAGAAACCCCAACTCCTGGGAAAACCAGCAAACGAGGGTTATTATTTCAGCTTCAGCAAGATCAGAAAATTAATTACAACAGTGCCAAACTTGGCAACTTCATCCACAAGGAATTCTGCTTGGATCTGGGCAGATCTGACCCTAAGTCTCGGCCTCCCTTGCTGAGTTTTGGCCTCCCTGCTATACAACTCTGCTTGCAGTGGTTGCAAGTGTGGCTGGGAAGGCTTAGGGCCCTCACGATGTAGCTCGGTTTGGGTTGGAGAGGCTCAGCCTTGCCTCCTCTCCTCTCGGCTTCAACTGCTGCCCCAAACTTGGCCCCCTCTGCACCTCTCACGCGACCTCTGCACTAGATTCGGCCCTCACGACCCTATCACAAAGAGACTCGGCCCTTTCCTCACAGATTTGCTCACGGCTAGGCTAGAGATGAAGGCTAGCTGCCTTCCAATTTCCCTCTCAACCTCTTAACCCTTCCAAGACTCCCTGCTTAATTTTGATCTGAAGCTGAAACCCTCTCGGTGTCACACTCAATCAGTCGATGTCTCTACTTATAAATCTCCATCTAAGTGATTCGATGGTGGAGATTAAATCCCCAACGTGTCAAATCAATGGCTGCGATCTAATCTGAAACTTAGTTTGACTTTTGGATAAGATCAAAGAAGCTTATCACAGAAAGTTAACTAATACCGATTAATTATTGTCATTTCCTAAGTTTCAAATTAGGAAATATTTAAATGACACTAATTAGATTAATTAATCACATTTTCCTAAGTTAGACTTAGGAAAAATTTAAGCCTTCCAATTTACCCCTCGACCTCTTAACCCTTCCAAGACTCCCTGCTTAATTTTTATCTGCAGCTGAAACCTTCTCGGTGTCACACTCAATGAGTCGTTGTGTCTACTTATAAATCTCCGGCTAAGTCATTCAATGGTGGAGATTAAATCCCCAACGTGTCAAATCAATGGCTGTGATCTAATCTGAAACTTACTTTGACTTTTGGATAAGATCAAAGAAGCTTATCACAGAAAGTTAACTAATACTGATTAATTATTGTCATTTCCTAAGTTTCAACTTAGGAAATATTTAAATGACACTAATTAGATTAATTAATCACATTTTTCTAAGTTAGACTTAGGAAAAATTTAAATGACTTGGAGAAACATAAATCCATGTGTCCTTTGCTTGCATGACACCTTGCCTAAGCAAAGAACACTTGTCCAAGCTACAATATTTCAACAAGAGGGTCATACGAGGGATTGAAATTTACGACCCATTCTTTGAGAATGAGGCCAAAGGGTCCCTAGCCCCAGGTTCTACTAAAAATCAACTATAATCCTCTTTAGATTTGAAGATGAAACAGTTCAATCCTCGAGAGAGAATATGGAACTCTGGATGGATATCCTACCACCTCAGACCAATTCTCATCTATCCTTGCAAAATTTTCACCAGGAGGAGGTGCCTTTAACACCGGTGAGGGAACGAAAATTGAACGAGGAGAATGCAAGCACACAGACCCTTTGGCCACCTTTTATTTTCCATGTGAGTTTGTGGGAAGAGGATTTTCGCACAGGGATCTGCGCTCGTTCTTATCAACCGAATTAAAATAGGGACCAACCTTGGAGAACATGTGCTCCCGATCGTTGTCCAATGGCTGATCTGACGGTTCAGGGGCCCCCTCGAGAGAAGTCCGCCTGCACTGTTGGATGCACATAAACTCTCCATCTGACACAAAAATCTCTTCTACGTCGCCAACATCACCCTCGAAGTCTACCTCCTCGTCCTCCATACGGATCCTTGTGGTTGCAATTAAAAACAATATGGATAGACGTCATCCTCCATCTGCCTGCATACATGGATAATGGAATACACTCTCTATTAGGCCTAGGCACCCTAGCAGTCTTGAATCATCATCGCCGCCATCCTCGAATCAGAGCCGAGACCTAGGATGGATCTAGGATTTCATCGTTATTGCTCGTCTCTAATATGTACATGTTGCATATACCTATAACATATATGCTAGCAGTCTGGACTAGGCAGGTCCAACAATGCTTCATCCAGAGGCCATTCCACACAATCTTTGCAACAGTAAGAAATGGTGGCTTAAAAATGTTTCACTCTACCGTTGATATGATATTGAAACATGTTAAGTAGGAGACATGAACAAAAATTGTGCCATGGCCTAGTTGTATTGTCAAATTTTACAGATGAAGGGATAATGTTCAGATGGTTGTACAAGTTGTTGAACATGTTATAATTAAATATGTTTGAATAACTTGTTGGAAATTAGCAAGCACAATTGTTTCAGGATATATATGGGAGCTTTAAGGAAAACTACTATAGAGGGTAGGGCCAAATATGGTTAAGGCTTCTTAGGTTGGTCCACATTTATGTCCAATAATTCTTCTCTGGCAGACATTCATTTTAGTTGGCCAAGGTTATCGGTAGTCATTTGTATAATATGTATTTGCAAATGTCTTTCCTGTATAAGTCATTAAATGTCACACATTGAATCTTATGAGTCTTTGAAGTCTCATCAGTTGTTTTTCGGTTTATTGCAGAATTATTATTTTGGGTTGCTCAATATATTATAAATCCCATTTTACTTTTGAAATATACAAAGTTTAGAATATATATTCTATCCTTTTAATTGACAAGCTATTTTTTAAGTCATTTTGAGGACTACGAGACTCATGAAACTAAGGTGGCTTGTGCCCTTGATGGTGTACAAGTAGCTGATATGTTAAGTTTGTTTTGACAATATTTAAATTTTGTGAACTTATCAAAGGCTCTCATTTCTCACTACTTGGATTAGGCCCTGCATTCATAAGTTTCATAAATTTTTTTAATTGTTCTATGAGTTTATTTACCTGTGTTTATATTTAGTATTGTCATGCCAATTTTCTTCCACATATATTGTTGAATGATCATCTGTTTAGTTTCAAGATCTTGTATTTATGCATGGTTAGTATCAAAGGCCTTATTCCATCGAATCAAGACTATTGTTAGATTTAACTAATACCTGTGAGGGATAAACGATGTAAGTGTCCTAGCTGGGAAATACACCCACTATAACTCTTGATATTTGACTAAGGTATGTATAACTATATAAACTAATCTTTATGCTGAACTTGCAAATATGATGTTCTGTGATTCTGTCTACAACTCTTAAAAATTTAAGAAAAAGAATCTAAATTCGAAACTCAACTGAATGGTAAATGAAACTTCCTAATAAACAGAGCTTAATCATATCAAGGCGTATTCTGGAGCTCTTAGTCTTTTCTACTTATTTAAAACAATCAAATCCCTATAACTGGAGGGTTAGTTCTCAATGCTCTACAAAATGGTAAACATTTAGATATGATTCCTTTTGAGTTGCCAAGGAAGGCTATTAGCGATCTTTCCATCTGCCAAATCAATTCATGGTGAAATCAATCCAATTGGTAACAATGACAAATTATCTTATCTTCTCATAAATGTATGTATATGCTCTTACAAAGACAATATGGTAGCAAAACACTTATAGTCTAAGCATGCGGTGGGAATTTGGAGTCTGGGTTTTATGAAGTCTAGGAAGTCACCATTGATTGAGAAGCTTGGTTGAAGAGAGAAAACATATGTTGCATGAATTTTTGGAACAAGGGGACACGGGAGACACAAGAATGGGTATCCAAAACATATATCAGGTAGAACAAAAATGTATTAAAAATATTGAAAAATATAAAAATTACGAAAACAAAACAAAAGTACTTTGGAATTTTAGAAAACTCATGTAAACATTATATTATAACTCCTTGTGTTGTAGATTATATAATCTATAATATAGTTTATATATAACTTTTTTAATAAAAATGGGAATCTGTGTTTTAATAAGCTCGACCCATTCTTTACACACTTAACCAAAGAATAGAGCTTGTTGGTACCTTGCCAACACCATACAATAATTTGCTTGAAGGAAACATTAACAATAGTTAATATAATCAATAGCCACATCTGACAAACCCCTTGGTCAGGAGGATCATGCCCTCATGATTTGAACCTGGGTGGTTGTCAGAACAACTGTT
Source organism: Picea engelmannii (assembly GCA_009831015.1). NCBI lineage: Eukaryota > Viridiplantae > Streptophyta > Pinopsida > Pinales > Pinaceae > Picea > Picea engelmannii. The sequence goes on from ML885037.1 coordinate 14,198, forward strand.
CCAAGTTGCTGCTCTACCACAACTTGATGGACAATTGTTATATAATCTATAACAAGGGACTTGTAGCATTTATATATTATATTGACCCATATATGATAAAGTATATAATATATAATATATACTATCCTATATTAGGTATGTATATCTTCGTAGACTTTAGCAGTTAAATTGCTGTGTAGAGGAGGTCCTTTGTCCCACAAACAAGAGGGTCTCATACACCAATTTGATATCCAGCTTGACCGTAATCTTAAATATAAATTATTATTATTATTTATTATAATCCATATAATCCATATAAAAGGTATAGATGATATATTATCATGGACATATATTAGACTTGAGCATATAATATACATCGTGCTAGCATATACTTGTCTATAATATATAATAACAGATTATATTATTCTATTTTACATAATATATGCCAATACATTATAATTATTAATTATATAATATATAATATATTTTATTGACTCATCCACGATAAATTACATATTTAAATATGTAAAATTTTATAGGGATAAAAAATGACATTTTCTATTTGTTCCAACATTCCCAAACTTACAAACATGAATAATCAAATCGACTCATCATATTATTACATTCAACGATCGGTTGCACCTACAAATTCACATAGATATTAAGTTTCTCTTTCTCATTGGTATCTAGAGAGTCAGAGATGTTTGCACACAGACTGAGTGTAGTCAAAGCCTACCACATCGGCAAGAGAGGAAATAACACAACTAGGCGCAGATCTTGCATTTTATTTCAAGTCGATCGCCATAGTTGCTTGGAAAAACTATCTAAGAACGTTGTCATTAATTAGTTAATCCATTAATACCAAGTATTAAAACATTATTGAAACAAAGGGTGGTTACATTTTGATTGACGATGCAGAGGAGACCCTTGACCCCACTGATGTAGACCCCCAATGTGCAAAGAAGGTGCATGGGTCTTTGGACAACGGGCCCCCATGTGCATAGGGAACTATTAGATGATCAAAAACTTGTTGAGGAGTGTCCAGCAACACCATTCTCAGGGGAATAGGTCGGGAACATTTTTCGGAACTCCACGGGGTCAGGTTGGGAATGTTCCAACATTTCCAACGACGTTCTCAGTTGTTTGGGAATGTTACGCTCCTATTCCAAGGTCTTCCTGGAATGGGGAACCATGGGGATGGTTCCCTAGGAGCGAGGAGGGTTTCTTGTGCAACACTAGAGGAAGCGTAAGTTAGAAAGTTCAAATTTTATTATTAATAAGGTTTAAAGTCTTAGATATCACAGTAGATATAAATTATTATTTATAAAATGAAATGACTCTATAGGATAGTACTTCAAGAGCGTACATCGAAATAGAAGAAACGTGAAGAATGCAAGTCACGTGCAGAGTAAAATGCTAAACAATTTTTTATTTCTCCTGCAGATGACAATTGCTACAAACACTGAGAGTTTGAAGTGGTTCCAAAAAATGCAAACCAAAAGGTTACCACACTTAGCATAGTTGTAAATGATGTGGTAGAAACGTCAAGACACGGAGTGTGTCGAAACTTGAAAGCACAAACACATTGGCAGGGCAAAAACGTGAAGACCAGATATGTTTTCCCACATGTAGACTATAACAAACAAAAGATGCTACTCACTAAACATAGTGGATTTAGATGGGTAGATAAATGTGAAGTTTCCAGACAAAAGAGGTTTTTCTGAGTGAGTTCGAGAGAGGAGGAATTTCCTAGTTTTGTATTTTTTTCTTTAAGTTTTGGAAAATGCGAGCATCAACAACGTGTACATGTGAAAAATCTGATGGACATATTTTTCATACTTGGAAGTATAACTATAATTGGTTTTAATGGAAAAAGACTATGGAGAGTGGTTAATGGAAGATCAAAAGCCCATGTTGGGCGATAAATTACCAAAGTGGCAAACTGGAGATGATAGAGCCATGGCTCTTATTGGTTCGGGTAATTCAAACACACATATAAATCATTTAGATTGGACGAAATTCAATAAGGAAGTATGGGAAAGTCTAGAATTTTTTTTTGGGTCTAAGGCACATAATGCTAAATTTTTCTTAAAACAACTTTTTGGCTTCAATATGTCAAATTCTTAGTGTAGCAAACAATTTTAACAATTTGAGAGTGTTGATAGCGTAATTGGCAGTGTTTGAAGTGAAAATCGAGGAAGAGGATTATATGGAAGTCTTGTTGAATAACATGCCATCAAACTACAATAATATTCACACAATTCTTCGTAAGCTACCTTTGCAAACTTTAGAAACAATTATTTTTGCTCTCTTGGAGGAAGAACAAAATATGAGCAACATTGAAAATATAGAGCAAGCTTTTTTGTTAGTAAGTACTAAGAAGGGTAAACAAGGTAAAGGTGAATAAAACATTCATTAAGATTGTGGTGAACCAGTCCATGTTGCTCGGTATTGTAGAGTCCATGCCAATGATTTGCTTAAAGGGAAGGTGAAGAATTTTGAAGAAAAGAGCAATATCTCGATTCTTGGATGATGGTACCATAGGGATTTTGCAAATGCCGATGACTATGTGTTTTAGGAGACCAATTGCTTAAGGGGAAATAGAGGTTGTTCAATTAGGTTTACTTTGAGGACTTAAAATGTCAAATGTGAATTCTACTTTCTTATTAAAGTGTTGTATATGGAACACCAATGTAGGGTCGTAGTAAGAAAAGCAGTATATGGTGGATGATATGCCATGATTGTCATTTTTGAGTTATTCTTCATATATGTTTGTGTTTTTAATGTTGAGGGGTGGGGATAATAAAGGCAATGGACAACACTTTTTGTGTTGAGGGTAACAACAACAGCACTTCTCTGGCCAAGGATCCCTTGTTTGAAGCTAAAAGACTTAGAAAAAAAGGCCTTTGCTCCCTTGTAGACTTGTATGACTACCAAAAGTACGATTTTGTGAGTTGGGATGGCCTTAAGTAGAGTATTTGGCCTCAAAAGGAAAAACAAATTTATTTATCAAAGCATTTTTAACTTCTTACTGATGAAATCTTTCCAAATTTGGTAACTGGAATTTATGATAATTAGTGGAGGGATTGTGTTTGGAATTTTTTGAAGCCCCTCTTATCCATCTCTATTGCACATATTTACATCTTACATTGAGAACTATGCAGACTTGATTGAAAGGAGAAAGAAAAGATGGGATTGCTTGGCCTTCGTTACTAGGTGGGATACAAGATTTGAAGCCATATGGATAATGCCTTTTGAACGCGAGAAATTTTCTTTTTTCGCTTAGTCTGTACTTCATCAAGATCCGCCTATCATATTTAGATTGTGCAAGATGGGATTTAACAATTCTCGTCACCCTTTGTCCCAAAAGGAGGAAACAACTCTTCATTTTTTTGGTTTTTCCTATTAGCCAAGTTTGCATGGTTGTGGGTCTCCACCCTTGTCAAACCCTTCTTGTATGAATGATTAAATTGTTTGATGATGTTTTTAGGGCACACAAATCCCATGTTTATCACTTTCCATTTCGCTTGGCAGCTTCTAAGGGTGGAAATTCTATATTTTTGGAAGTATTTTTACAATGCCATTTTCAATGATGCCTTTCCACATGAATGTTAATTTTTATGTTCAAAGAGACGTGGTGCACTCTTGCCTTATGTAGACATGTATGCAGAGCATCAAAGTGTAGTTGGAGCTCAACCATCTAGTGCAACTCCTAGAGCATTGGTGTTCAACTATATACAGAACAAATAAGGAACCCCCACCCTAGTAGTAGCAAGTTGTGTGTGGACAAGTTAGAGTGGATCAAGGGATAGGTCGTGGAGTAGGCATTCTTTCAATAGAGGTCCTCCACGTGCTCATAATTGTGGAGGTGCTCCGAGTAGGTAATTGATGACAAGGGTGCTTGAAGTACAAAATGCTCATGTTTGGCTCACCTCACCACCATGGTGAGGGAATCTTGGAGATTAGCGAGTGTGGGATATGAATATGGGTGAAGAGACGGCCTTGACCCACCCAATGTGGAAAATCTTGCACCCCCCAAATGATTAATTGTTATTTGTGGTACAACTTGTTGACCTTAAGGGGCTTCATTTTGAATTTTAATCTTGGGCCAATCTTGTCAGATTCGGTCTCAGGAGTCCTTGGACAAGACAACCACTCGGGGGTGACTTGGGAGCTCGAAAAACTTGGCACCATACTTGGGAATAACTCAGAAAACTTGACAAATAATTCAAAATAACTCTACGCCAAACTTGTCATTCAATTGAATCACAACCAAATTTGGAGAGTTAGCTGACTTAGCTCAAGACTTGATAGCTCAACTTACTCCCGAGGTTCACAAGTCAATGGTTGACTCAGAGAATGTGATAACCTTGCCCTGGATGTGTGAACTTTGGGCCTTGGTTATTTCTTGTTGTTATATGGTTGTTAGTAAGGTAGGTTTTGTTTTGGCATGTCTCCCTAATTGGTGGTTTAGGATTTTCAGCACGAGCGTCTTCAATCCTTCTTTTTGGGTGAAGTTTGCATCTCCCTTTAAATCCCTTTGGTATTTAGGGGGTTGATTATATCTTTGTATAATGATAATTTTTTTGATAAATCAAATTATTATTTTCAAGAAAAATATAGTTCATTATTCTCATTAGCATATATTTTGTAAAGTTTTATTAGATTGGGATATTTCATTATCCATTTATGAGTGAAAGATCATTCAAGCAATAGTGGTCAAGAGCTAACCCTTGTATGAAAGCTTTCGATGTGATCTTTTAGGAGCTAACCATTCAATTTTGTAAAGTTTTATTAAATTGGGATATTTCATAATGCATTTATGAGTGAAAAATCATTCAAGCAATAGTGGTTAGGAGCTAACCTTTGTATGCTAGGAAACATAATGGCCCTCAAGGCTGTGTGAAATTTCTAAAACCTAGTTCACTTTTCAATTATTTAACTAATTTATCTAGGTTCTATCTTCACAGAAATAATATGCACAACAAAAAATAATAACCAAGATTTAAA
>WSFP011495913.1:0-14335 GCA_009831015.1 Picea engelmannii
AGATAATGGAGGAGAATACACCTCGAAGGAGTATTAGGTTAGCTTGGAGAACCTAATGAAGAAAATACAGAAAACGAAAATGACGAAAAGGATCAACCTGATCGTCCTATGGAGCCATGTGAAAACATTGATTCAGATATCGTACCGAAGACCAAGAAACGACCAACTTGTCTTGAAGCTACATTACAAGACACAAAAAAACTCATGGTTCCGGAAGGAACATCCAGGAAGAGTAAAAGACTGAAAAGATTCTCAAGTTATGTAGCATACATGACAAAGCTTCTAGATGAAGAACCTACCACATTTGAAGAAGCAATTCAAAAGGGACAATGGAAAGAAGCTATGACAGAAGAGCATCAATCCATTATGAAAAATGAGGTATGGGAAATTGTACCTAGACCTAAAGAAAAATCCGTGGTAACCTCAAAATGGGTATACAAGATCAAACATGCAGTAGACGGAAGCGTGGATAAATACAAGGCAAGATTCGTGGCCAGAGGGTTCTCCCAGAAGGAGGGAGAAGATTATGACGAAACCTTTGCTCCGGTGGCTAGGTATACCTCCATTAGAGCTATCATATCTCTTGCCACTTCCATGGGATGGAATCTACATCAGATGGATGTAAAGACAACTTTTTTGGATAGAGAAATTGAATAAAGAGCGTATGAAGAGCAATATCAAGACTTTGAGGCATACCAGAAAGAGACTCCTGTATGCAGATAAGAAGAAGATAACTTGGTGGAGAACCTCCAGTGCAGAGCAGAAGCGTGGTGAAGATTTCCTAGAATATCAAGATGACTACTCAGTAGATCAGATCTCATGATGATAGAAGAAGTGCCACATAGATATGCTATCGGGTAAATGGTATGTTTTTTTTTTGTGCTCAAGACCATTACCTGTAATACCTCCCTAGCTAGGAGGGAGTGTTAATATTATGGTAGCTGCGGGAGGTATTTACCTCCACGTGTAAACCTGACGAGAATAGAAGACTTCGGAAAACAAGAGAAAACCCTAATGAGTTGGCTAATAACCCTAGATGTCTTGTCGGCTCAAGAAGATAATTTATATTAGGTTATTAGCCTCCAAGAGAAGAAGTCGGCCAAAAATAATAATAATATACTGAACAGACACATATCCAGAAGGAGAAGTCGGCCCCAACAAATTTGGCAGAACCACTATAAATACAGGGCGCCAGTTCTCATTTGACACATCTCAGAATTCCAGAGAGCAACTGGCGCGCACCGCAGTTCCCAGTTTGGTGCGCACGTGTGGAGGAGAGCTACAGGTTCAGCTGCTACAACAACAAGTTTCAGTGTTGGCTTGGACTATCTCTTGGCTAGGGTTTGGACTATCTCATCAGCTATTGTTGGTGTGCTATCCTTGGAGGAAGATGTGCTACACCTTGTTTGGCTATCTAGCCTAGGGTTTGCTTCCGGAGTAATTCTCAGTCAAGGTTAAGGTGCTCGGAGCGTGGCATCGGCCTATGGTTGGGTGACGAGGGTATCGTCAATGGTAAAATGAGCACACAATCTTCTATATTCTAACAATCTCATGATTTTAGAAGTTGTGGTCCGAAGTTATGAGAATTACAACACCCTCTTGTGTGCTGGGTTTGGTGATGGTGTGGGAGGTCTTTCTCTTGAGGAATATAGCAAAGGATTGGCTGGGTTTTCTTCCCTTGTTGAGAAGGGCTTCCCATGATATTTCTTGTGTTCTTGCGCATGGTTATTCTTCTTGTGATCTTGGTTTGCTGTAGTAGTTATGGTTCAAGTAATAGTTAAACAAAAAATCAAAAGAGGATACATGAGCCATAGCTCATTAAAAATTTAACATGGTATTAGAGCAGGCTTGAAGAAGACTTTTGCACATTAAAATTGAAGGTAAGGTCTGCCAAAAACTTATTGTAGGAGTGAAGAGAAGAGGGCCGGACCCTTCTTAATTTTCTGTGGTAGATGATGAGGAGAACTCAGCAAAAAGAGAAACCCCTCAAAGGGCCATAGCTCCTTTTTTAAAAATTTTGTAGTGTATGTCGGAGCCTAGGGGAAACCACACCGCTAGTGTAAGGAAAGAGGCCGAAACTTCCACTTAAATTCTGTGGTGAGGTTTTGATGGTCTTGAAGGAAAACCGCAGTTTGGAGAGGCTCCTCTAGGTTGATGTAGAGGAGTCTTGACTGTTGATGAATGCAACTATGTGAGACATTCTCCAGCTTACAAACCTGTGAGGTGTGGATCATTGCAGCTATGTGAATTCTTTCTCTCAGCTTACAAACCTGAGAGAAAGCCCCTAAGAAGGGTACGTGGTTCATGCCTAAGACAGAGCTGGGAACGTAGAGATGACCTCCTCCGTTCAAAGAGTTGAGAAGAACTCCAGATGATTATCCAGTGGAAAAGCGATCTGTTGAGTTAGGACGTGCCTGTGGCTGAGCACAAGGTGAACATGTGAAATCCCAAAGTGCTGGGTGCATCGTCATGAGAACAGAAATGAAGATGATGTATTAGCCTCCTTTGAGCAGCAGAGTTGACGAGAAGACTCCAGATGATTCTCCTGTAGGTGGCAGTGGGAAAGCAGATCTGTAGAGTGGACATGCCTGTGGACGAGCACAGGTGAACGTGTGAAGACCTGGTTCTTCTGTGTAATGAAGTGAATCAGAGCTATGACATCCCTATGGATGTGCCCCTAGTTGATGAGCATTAGTGGGATACATGTATCAGATCCTTTGCTATATATTGTTCAAGAGTCAGACCTACCTGTAACCCTAATTATTATGTAAAGGGTATAGGTCGGCCCTATCTTAATATGACTAATAATAAACAGGATAATTAATATTGTTAATATTAATTATAATAATAATAATAATAATATATTTGACTTAGAGAGGTCGGCCCTGTTGAGCCAATAGACGCCTTTGTTGATTGGTCAAAGTCTAATATAAGTAAGGGATGATTCTCCATTGTAGAATCATATCTTCCTTGTGTGTTTGGAAATTACAGTAAATACATCTACTTGGGAAAAGGTGCGCACCTCTCTTGCGCGGTAGTCTTCTAGGGCTTAAGCACCCTCCTGTGTGCTAAGTCATTCTTGGTGGTGAAAGGTCTTTCTCTTAAATAATATAGCAAAGGATTTGGCTGGGTTTTCTTCCCTTGTTGAGAAGGGTTTCCCAGGATATTTCTTATGTTCTTGTGCATCGTGTTTCTTCTTGTGATCTTGGTTGCTGCAACATTCTTGCTTATGGTTAAGACATGATAAAATGAAATGAACTACATGCTTAACCTAGCTTATTGAAAATTAAACATGGTATCAGAGCATAGGTCTTGAAGATCCGATTGCACAAGCATTTTCCAGCTCCTTCACTCTGATTTGCAGAAATCGTACGACCCTCCTAGTGTTTCCAGAAAATCTGTACGACCTCCTTTTCTGAGAGCTTTCACTACTCAAAACTTGGACGCTTGGGCTGGAAAAGACATAGAAGGGTACAACCTCCTTCAGCGTACCTCCAACAAGTCTTAGATCTAAATTCCAGGCATTTCAAAAAAAAAAATTTGACCCTAAGGGTTGTTGATGAATGCAGCTATGGGAGACATCCTCCAGCTTACAAACCTGTGAGATGTGGAACATAACAACTATGTGAAGTCTTTCTCTCAGCTTACAAACCTGAGAGAAAGCCCTTATGAAGGGTTCGTGGTTCCTGCTTGAGACAGAGTTAGGAACGTAGAGATGGCCTCCTCCATGACGTGAGTGAGAACTTCAGATGAGTATCCGATGTAAAAGCGATCTATTGAGTTAGGACGTGCCTGTGGCTGAGCACAAGGTGAACGTGGGAAATCCCAAAAGTGTTGGGCACATCATCATGTGAACATAAATGAAGATGATGTGATGGCCTCCTCTCAGCAGCAGAGTTGACGAGAAAGACTCCAGATGATCCTCCTGTTCGTGGCAATGGGAAAGCAGATATGTAAAGTAGACGTGCATGTGGACGAGCACAACTGAACGTGTGAAGACTTGGTTCGTCTGTGTAATGCAGTGAATCAGGTCCATGGCATCCCTATGGATGTGCCCCTAGTGGATGAGCACTAGTGGGTGTATCAGATCCTTTGCTATATATTGTTCAAGAGTCAGACCTACCTGTAACCCTAGTTATTATGTAAAGGGTACAGGTCGGCCCTGTTATCCCCACTTTTTGGGATAACTAGGAGATCATGTCTCGAGGCCCACAGGTCCTAGACTTGGAGTACCGAGAGCAGGATTGACCTGAGCATGGCCTTGGAAGACCCACCTTCTCTTCTTCCATCATCTTATCTTGTCAGTAGCAGCAACATCCATCACCATCAGTTGGGTCCTATATCAAAAAAGGTTCTTGCTCGATGAGGTAATTGGTCCAGGTATCATGGTATGTGTCTCTTTTGATCATTAAAACCTTTAAATATATGCATCTGATTCCTTTTATTTCTAACAACTTCTTGGATCTTACATTTGCCCACTTGACCATGTTTGGGGGGATTGACATGGTGCCCTAGCAAGCCCGTGTCTGTAGGTTTTTGTTTTCCACTGGGGGGATTTCTGAAAAGCCATCGTCTGCTCCCGTCATAGCACCACTGTTTCATCTTATTTCTCGCTCACTTATCCCATTCCCCTTGTCCGGGCATTGGGTTGACCTATTTTTAGGACTGCACCTTATCTCGTGGGAAGAAGGGGCTAAAGGCCCAGGAGGTAAAAGCAAGCTAGTAAAAGATAAAAGCCTAAGAATAAAACCTCGAGATGCTTTGCCCAGGGATCCCCGAGAAAGCAATAAAAGGCTTCTTAGCAAGAAACAAGAGGGACCCGGGAAAATAATAAAACAAGACCTAGTCAGAGGATAGGGGGTTTCATCACGAGCCAGCCTATTAGGTCCATGGGTACCTAGCAGTATGACATTGCCACCAGCTAGTTACCATGCTAGGGTAGTGACTCTTGGTTGCATGGCCAAGGGAAAGGGGGTCTCATCACGAGACAACCTTCTCATTTCTGTGAAAGTACTTGTTGGTAACGCTGTCACCACTGGTCACTATGCCAAGGCAGTGTCCCCTGATTAGTTCTTGAACAAAAAGAAAAATAAAAGCTGTTGAAATAATGTAACTGCAAAGAGTATTCTTCTTCTTCTTATTATTTTATTCATAGGATTAATCCCCATTGTGGATTAATCATGTCGATAATTGTATTAGGACTAAATCCCCTTTTGCGGATTGGTCAATTGACAATTGTAATAGGCAGAATAAGAAGTCGGCCCTAGCAGTTAATATGAAGACCCAGAAATATAATAAAGGTGGGTTTACCCACCCAGATGAAGAAGTCGACCCTACCAGTGAAGAGACACTTCACACATGCCAGAACTTGTATAAATAAAAGAGGCTAGCGCCTCAATTGGGCATAACTCACTTGCTCAGTTTGAGAGACAAGTTCTGATCTGTTACTGGCAAAGGAGAGAGGGAGAAGAGTGGCCCATCTTTTGGAGAGGACTATCTGGATGTTGAGACCCCATCAAGGGGCAAAGACAACACAGAGGTTGATTAGGGGTTTTGCACCGGAGAATAAGAGGACTTTCCACCAGAGGCACCCCGACACAACTTGACCTAGGGGGGTTGAGCCCTTTTCAGTGAGACGTTGGCCTTGGAAGGCCTGGGACATCACCCTTGATGACCATGATGTCATCCATCCTATTGGACGTCTTGGGAGGCAAACTGGGCAGCGGTGGCACGTGTGGCAGGTTGGAGAAGCCTAAGGAGGGCAAACATTTTTCTCGAGGATGCCCCATTTGCCCTAAAAGGGGCTAACGTCTCCCTTGGAGGGGATTTTATTCTCTTTTCATCTTGATTAGGGTTTTAGTTTGACAATTTAATGTAAAACAATATGATTTTGGTATTTTGGCCTTGTCGGCCTTTTACACGACCTAAAATGTAAAATTAGGTCATGGAATGGTATAAATGAAGGATTTTCACCTTCATTTTTTCATCACAACTTACTCACTCCATAAGGAGGTCTGAAATTTGCGCCCTCTTTTGGGTTATTCGCTGATTTAGTGATGCACACTTGTTGAAGGAGGATCATTTTGGCATATTTTGGCTTTTTCTCTTGAAGGAATGTGTTACAACTAGGGTTTGCATTGATATTTCTTGGTGAATTGTAAGTATTTTTTTGCAAAACTTCTTGAATGAATGGTTGTAGTTTAATTTCTTGCATATGTTTATGATTTTGCTGAACAAAAACCCTAGGTGACAAGCACACAAGTAGGTCCTTGTCTCATGTCCCCTGATAGAGAAATTTTCAGCCATTGATAGAGAAGAAAGAGCCTAGCCGTAGCTACACCCTCTTATTCTCTTCATTTATTGCTAGCCATACTATCTAGAGGCCAAGAAGAGAGAGACGTCTTAGGCCTAGGTCTACTACACTTAAGGTTGTTTTTCTCTAGGGTTTGCTGAAAGGCCTTGTTGTAGCAACACCTTGCTTCATCAAACCCTCTAGTTTTGGTTTTATGCTTCATCTCTCAGCTAGTCGTTTTGCCATTTGAGTTAAGGAAGGAGGAGAGACCATGAGGCCTTTCCATAACAACACCAGAATGAGCCTCTCTCCCCTAGTGTTTTGATTTAGAGGCCTTGCCTTAGCAACACCTCAAATTTCTCCCTCTAGTCCTTAGCCGTTTTGACCTTTGTCTCCTTCAACTCTTGCATCCTTCACTATTGACTCCATCTAACCCAAAGGCACTGATCTAAAGTCCTCCAATGTTGAAGTAAACTTGATCACAACTACTTTCAAAACCTTGAATCAAACCCTAACTTCACTAACCCTAGCCTAAACTAACCTGCTAACCCTAAGTGTTGTCATCATCCTTAGCCATTTACATCATTGGTGCAACAACGTTTTGTTTTATGAGCAATTGAATGGTGAGTTAGGTATAAATTGAATGAAGTGTTGATCTATTACATTGAATGCCATATCATTCTAGTATTTATTGGTGAAGTGACATAGTTTTCATTGCTATTTATAAACATTGACTTCGTCAATATTTATTGATATATTGCTTATATGTTCACCAGATAGTCATCTATTTATATGAAGTACTAACCCATTGAACTAGCTTGCATATATTAGTTTATTGTTGCTTTGTTCCAGGCAGGTGTATTTCTTTGGGGGTTTTACTTCATTATTGGTTGTTTAGCCGGGACTATCTGATTGGTGGTGACTTGTGAGTGGGGGGGAACTTATCCTTGTCTTATTATCCTCTTGCCTCCTCAAACCCCAGGTCACTGGGACGTCTCCCCTGGGCCTAACCTCCCTAAAGAGAAAGAACCATCCCATTGTGGTGACATTGGGTGGGATTGGTTCCTGTTACGCCTACGCCAATTTGACTCTCTATCTTATAGCCTTTTATCCTTGCTAGAAATTGCGCAATAACAAGCCCTACCTTATTGTGTCTAAAGATAAAATGTAAAAGATAATTAATATTAATATTAATATTAATTATTATAATAATAAATAAATAATATATCTAAGTGAGGTCGGCTGTATTGTTCCAATAGACACTTTAGTTGATAGGACAAGTCTAATATAAGTAAAAGGAAATCTTTCATTGTAGACACACACACACTTGTAAGTTTTGGAAATTTCAGCAAGTACACTTCTTGGTCAAAGTTGCGCACCTCTCTTGGGCACTAGAGTTCTAAGGTTTTGTGCACCTTCTTGTGTGCTGGATATTCTTGGTGGTGAAAGGTCTTTCTCTTGAAGAGTATATCAAAGGATTTGGCTGGGTTTTTCTCCCTTGTTGAGAAGGGTTTGCTAGGATATATCTTGTGTACTTGTGCATGGTGTTTCTTCTTGTGATCTTGGTTGCTGCAACATTCTTGTTTATGATTAGGACATGATGAAATTGAAATGAACTACATGCTTAACCTAGCTTATGAAAAATCAACAAGTAGGTGTTGTAGCTGTGATAACAATCCTTAAATTGTTTTGATTATAGAGATGTACTCATTATTCTCCTTTAGGAGATATTCTTGTTTTGGTTCCTCTTGTTTTCTTATTCCAAACAAGTCAAGAACAAAGGAAGATGCTTATCCTTCAGACGGAGTCAAAACTATTTGAGAAAGAGAAAGAATAGAATCATCCTTGAGACAATCAATGCAATAATGCATGATCAGAATCTTTCTATGATTTCATGGGCAGAAGCATGCATGACGCAGTATATGTTCAGAACAAGAGTCCTTACCAAAATAGAAGCCGTCACCAGAGTGACGCCTGAGTTTGAACACTTCAGATTATTTGGGTGCCCACTGTATTTTCATGTACCCAAAGAGAAAAAGTCCAAGCTAGATCCTTTAGAAAGAAAGGATACAATGAATCTTTTGTTGATATTATGGTAGCTACGGGAGGTATTTACCTCCACGTGTAAACTTTACGAGAATAGAAGACTCCGGGAAGCAAGAGAAACCCTAATAAGTTGGCTAATAACCCTAGAAGACGTGTCTGCTCAAGAAGATAATTTATATTAGGTTATTAGCCTCCAAGAAAAGAAGTCAGCCGGAAGAATAAATATATACTGAACAGACAGGTACCCAGAAGGAGAAGTCGGCCCCATTAAGTCTGCCAGAACCACTATAAATACAGGGCGCCAGTCTCTCATTTGACATCATCTCAGCAGTTGCAAAGAGCCAGTTCTGCACAGTGCAGTTGCAGTCTTGTGCGCAGGTTTGGAGGAGAGCTGCTAGTGCAGCTGCTGCAGCTAGCAGTTATGTTTTGGCTTGGACTATATCTTGGCTAGCGTTTGGAACATTTGATCAACCTTTGTTGATGCATTATCTTTGGGGAAAGGTGTGCTACCCTTTGTATGGCTATCTTGCCTAGGGTTTGCTTCCGGAATGATTCTTTGTTAAGGTTAAGGTGCTCGGAGGGTGGCTTCGGCCTATGGTTGGGTGACAAGGGTATTGTCAATGGTAAAACAAGCACACATTTTTCATATTCTAATAGGTTATGGGCCCACACCTCCTTCATTCAGTCTAAACGCTGGAAGGAAGCATAGCCGCTAGGATATTGAGCTCGTTGAGGAACTGCCGCTAGGGTTACTAGCAGGAGCAACTTCCAAGACACTGCAACTAGGGTTACTAGGAGCAGTTGCAGAAACCCTAATCCTCTCGTTGAGGCACCTTAAGTGAAGGGATTGACCTAATCTCCGGACAGATCAGTGTGCCCTAGCTTGGCGCATCTCCTGGTATTCTTAGCAAGCCAAGACGTCAAGTTTGAGTTTGTGGTCAAATCTAGGGTTTGACCAAGTCAAAGCAACCATGACTTATTCTATGAAGTCAGAGAACAAGTTAGATGGAGCCTCTAACTTCAGAGCGTGGAAGACAAGGATTGACCTCATCCTTGCCAAGAATAAAGTGTTGGATATCGTGAAAGGAAAGATCATGAAGCCTGAGTTTGAAGAAGGAAAAGAGAAGGAACCGTAGAACGTTGCAGCTATGGAGAAGTTCAAAGATAGTGACATCAATGCCATGAGTATTGTTATCGCACAGTTTGTATCTAGGTCAAAAGGCTAGAAGATAAAGGCCAAACTGGCGTAATAGGAACCTACCCCACCTAATGTCACCGCAATGGGGAGGTTCTTTCTATTTAGGGAGGTTAGGCCCAGGGGAGACGTCCCCGGTAACCTGGGGTTTTGCAGAGGCTAAGGCTCTTCAAGGTCAAAGTAAAGGTCCCTCTTCACAGGTCACCACCTATAACAGATAGTCGGGCTAAACAACCAATAATGAAGTGTAGGCCCAAATGAGAACACCTGCCTGGAACAAAACAACAACAGAATGGTACAGGCTATAAATCAATGGGTTAATACTTCATATAACTATCTGATATCAATGTATAAGCAATAGATATTGACGAGATCAAAGTTTATTAATACAACAATGAAATAATATTAATTCATCAATAAATACCAAGATGATGTAGCAAATCAGTGTGTCCAATCAATCCTTTATTCAACAAATGCTTTAAACCATCATCTAATTGCCTATAAAGAAAACTTGTTGCGTCAAGATGAAATATCCAAGGGTGACATCAACCTTTAGGGTTAGTAGTTAGTTAGGGTTTCAATTATAAAAGTTTTTGAGAGTTGTTTTGAGCACTTATCACTTAAACGTTGGAGTTCTGAGATCAGTGTCTAATCGGTAAATGGAGTCAAGTTTAAGGGAGGACGCAGAGGTTGAAGGGAAAGGCTAAGGACTAGAAGGAAGGGTTCTGAAGTGTTGCTATGGCAGGGCCCCAGAAGCAAAACCCTAGGGGAAAGAGGCTCACTCCGGTGTTGCTAAAGCAAGGCCTCGCGCTCTTTCCTCCTTCCTTAGGTTTAACTTGACAAAACAGCTAGCATAAGAGATAAATCAAGACACGAGAGTGAGATGAGGGAGGGTGTTGCTAAAGCAAGGCCCTATCACCAAACCCTAGAAGCAAGACGACCCTAGGTGTAGATAACCTAGGCCTGGGACGTCTCCTCCTTCTTGACCTTTAAAGGGTGTGGCTAGCTTAGGGGAAGAGAGAAATGGGAGTGTAGCTATGGCTAGGCTCTTTCTTTCTCCTTCAATGGCTGAAACTTTCTCTTTTAGGGGACATGGGATAGTGACCTACTTGTGTGTTTATCCCCTAGGGTTTTAAATCAACAAAGTTTATAAATAAATGCAAGAATATAAATCTACAACCATTCAATCAAGAAGTTTTGCAGAAAAAACACTTACATATCACCATGAAATAACATTTGCAAATCCTAGTTGTAAACCTTCGTTCAAGAGAAATGCCAAAAATGCCAAGAAAAGCCTTTCTTCAACAAGTGTGCCTCACTCCAAGAGAACAAATACCCAACTAGGGCGCAAAAATCAGACCTCACTAGGAGAGTGAGTGTTGTGTTATGTCAAAATGAGGATAAAACTCCTCAATATATACTGTATCAATGACCTTTAATTAAATTTAGGTCATAAAAAATAGCCGACAAGGCTACAAACCAAAATCATATTGTTTTTACATTATATTGTCAAAATAAAACCCTAATTGAGCTGTAATAAAGGTAAAAGCCGCTTCAAGGGAGGTGCTAGCCCCTTTTAGGGCAGATGAGACATCCAGGAGAAAAACATTAGCCCCCCAGGGGCCTCTCCAACATGCCACACGTGCCATTGCTACCCAGTCTGCCTCCAAGAATGACCATGAAGCTGGATGACGTCATGGTAAGGATGGGGATGCTCTGAGCCTTCCAAGGCCAACGCTCCACTGAAAAGGGATCATTCCCCCTAGGCCGGGCTCTGCCAAAGTGCCTCTGGTGAAACGTCCTCTTCTTCTCCGGTGCAAAACCTCGGTCAAACACTGTCCTGTCCCTGCCCCTTTGATGGGGTCTCAACAACCATCTGATGGGCTCTTCAGCCCCATGGAGGTCTGAACTAGTCATCTCCCATGTGTACCAGTCCAAGTGGTACCTATCCGTCAGGCATGGTCCTGCACATAAAAAACTACGCCCTCCATGGGCTCATCAGTCATAGGGATCATAGCAATGTCAATCACATTTCATCATTGATATTATCAAACATACGCATAAAAACCTTGATATATCATTTAACAACTCAAAGACGTTACAAAAACCTACAATACAAGGTTGAGGGAAAAGAGCAAGACACCTTATTGGGCTAGTGTCCATAAGGAAAGGAAAGTTTCCCATAGGTTTCATCCAAGCCATATAAATGAGATGATGTGTCTAAGGGATGTCCAGACATACAGGTAGAGTGAGAGCCAGGGATGCATGATATTACCTGTGGGTGCCTTTGTAGAAGGCGAGCTGTACCTGTCATGGATACAAATTTTTCCAAGCCCTTTCTTGCCTTTTTTATTCTTTTCTTTATTTGTTTTTTCTTCTTTTTATTTTTATTCAAGGACTAACCAGAGGACACTGCCTTGGCATGGTGACCAAAGCTGACAATGTTACCCACCAGTACTTTCACAGAGATGATAAGGCTGGCTCGTGATGAGACCCCCTTTCCTTTGGCCATGCAACCAAAGGTCATTGCCCTGGCGTGGTAACCAGATGGTGGCAATGTCATGCTGTTACGTACCCATGAACATAATATGCTGGCTCGTGATGAGACCCCCTATCCTCTTGACCAGGTCTTGTTTGTTATTTTTTTTCGGGTCCCTCTTGTTTCTTGCTGCGAGGCTTTTTGTTGCCTTCTCGGGGATCCCTGGGCGAAGCATCTTGAGGTTTTATTTCTAGGCTTTTATCTTTTACCAACTGCTTTTACCTTCTGGGCCTTTAGCCCCTTCTTCCCACGAGATAAGGTGCAACCCTACAAACAGGTCATCCTAATGCCCGGACAAGGGGAATGGGATAGATGAGCGAGAGACAAGATGAAAAAGTGGTAGTATGATGGGAGCGGACGATGGCTCTTCAGGAATCCCCCAGTGGCAAACCAAAACCTATGGGTACGGGCTTGCTAGGGAACCCAGTGAATGTCTCCAAGCATTGTCAAGTGGGCTAATGTAAGATCCAAGCAGTTGTCAGAGATAAAAGGAATTAGATGCATACATTTAAAAGTTATAATAATCAAAAGTGACATACCATGATACCCAGACCAATTACCTCATGGAGCAAGAGCTTTCTCTGATACAATTCCAAGCCGAAGGTGATGGATGTTGCTGCTGCTGACAAGACGAGTCTGATGAAAGAAGAAAAGAATGGCCCTCCAGGGCCATGCTTAGGTCAATCCTGCTTTCGGTACTCCATGTCTAGGACCTGTGGGCCTCGAGACATGATCTCTTGGTTATCCATAATCCTACGATCCATTGAAGATGATGAAGTATATATCCATGATAACAGCCATGAAAGAACGTACGTATTCTTTAAAGAGAAGCCTTAAAGTATCCCTGGT
The DNA here is from genome assembly GCA_009831015.1 of Picea engelmannii. Taxonomy (NCBI): domain Eukaryota; kingdom Viridiplantae; phylum Streptophyta; class Pinopsida; order Pinales; family Pinaceae; genus Picea; species Picea engelmannii. The sequence continues at coordinate 12,922 of WSFP011495913.1, forward strand.
TGTCCATCCACACCCGTGATCCTATGATCTTTAGGGCATGGAATCTATAAGAAACTCCATGGACCCAAGAATCTAAAGAAAAACATGAAGAACAATGTATGGAAGACTTATGAATGAAAGCATTGCAAGATCCAAAACTAGAGGTTCTCCCAGATGGAGGGAGAAGACTATGATGATTACTTGTTCCAGTAAATCAGACTTATTTCTACATGAGTCATTATATCATCTGTAACATCCATGAGTCAGAATTCTACATCAGATGAATGCAAAGAATGTTCTCCAGAGAAATTGAATAAAGAGCGTATGAAGAGCAATCTCAAGACTTTGAGGCATACCAAAAAGAGACCCTTGTATGCAGATAGAAGAAGATAACTTGGTGGAGAACCTCCAGTGCACAGCAGAAGCGTGGTGAAGATTTCCTATAACATCAAGATGATTACTCAGAAGATCAGATCTCATGATGACAGAAGAAGTGCCACATGGATATGTTCCAGTTTTCGAACAATGATATACTCTATTGTTTAGAGCTACATGAATCCTTCATAGAAAATCAGTGTTCCAGATTAAAGTACATTTGAAATCAAGCATTACATTATCTGTGATGAAGTCCAGAAAGGAGAAAGTGGTTCTCAAATACATATCTCCACAGATGAGTAGATAAGCAGACATTTTGGTAAAGCTTCTATCCAAGATGAAAGAGTTTGTGTACTCAAGATGAAGCTCGTGGAAATGACTTCCTTATTGAAAAAGGAAGAGATGACTCCCAGGTTGGGAGGGAGCACATAAAATATTATTGAAGACATTCATTTTCAAGATTGAAAAATAGTCCATCTTGGATAGATGCTTTCCTGTTCGGAAAGTGGATTGAGATTTCTGACAGACAGCGATTTCCCATTGTGGTTAACATGGGAAACGGTCCAGATTGCTGATGTATCATAGACAACGACTTCCCATTGTGGTTAACATGGGGAGTGGTCTAGGACAGTCTCTCTTCTTGAGGGTTACTCAAGAAGACTGGCCTGCCTCGTCGGACAACGATTTCTCATTGTGGTTAACATGAGGAATGGTTCGTTTTCGAGGTTGATACAGGATCATCTTTTCCTCTTGTGATTAACAGAGGAAATGGTCCAAACAGTCATTCCTTAGGGTTTATACATTCTCTCCTAGGTGCACTTTGATTAGTGTAGGAGGAATGGCTCAGGATGGGGAATGGTCCAGGCTCAGCAATCAAAGACAGGCATTCCTTAGGGTTTATACATTCTCTCCAGGGTGCACTTTGATTAGTGTAGGAGGAATGGCCCAGGGTGGGGAATGGTCCAGGCTCAGCAATCAGGGACAGACATTCCTTAGGGTTTATGCATTCTCTCCAGGGTGCACTTTGATTAGTGTAGGAGGAATGGCCCAGGGTGGGGAA
>ML885040.1:14634-24676 GCA_009831015.1 Picea engelmannii
ATATATATATATATATATATATAGAGAGAGAGAGAGAGAGAGAGATTTGTGGGTAGGAGAGAGGGATAGAGTTTATGGGGAGAGTGAGGGAAGGATCCAGAGAGAGACAAAGGGGGAGAGAGACGATGGAGTGATAGAGAGAGAGAGAGAGAGAAGGTATAAGGTGATAGGGAGAGATAGTGAGGGGCATAGAGATGGAAAGAGGGAGAGGAGAGAGTAAGAGAGAGAAAGAGAGTTGAAGATGAATTTGTCATCCTTGTTACATTAAGAGGGTTGAAGATGAAAATTAGTTTCTCCAAGAGTCCCATTTATATACTCAATTTATATCACAATTTCAAAATATGTATCACAATACCAACCTTCCTAACCTCCCAACTCATCAAATTTTATCATGATATTGGAACGCTTCTCTTAATGTTTTTCAAACATAGAAATAAAATCCTTAAGAAATATAAGTAATTTGTTACCTTTCTTCAGGTACAATATAACAATTATCGTCTCAGTGGAAATTAATCATCACCATCATCATCAATTAAAAAATTAAAAAAATTTAATCTTAAAAAAAATCAAAATCAAAATAAAAAGACAATTTTATAAACTTTTAAATAAAAGTTCATAGGACATGCATTTTGGAAAGTTTGGGGGTTATGGGGGGCACTATATTAATTTTGGAAAGTTTGGGGGTTGTGGGGGTGCATTGTATTAGTTTTGGGGAGTTTTTTGGAGTGGGGAAATTGTCTCCCCCTCCCCAAAACTTTGTAAAATAGTTTTCATGAACTTTTTTTATTAAGCCTGATATGTTGTTGAGCCAAAATTTATTTCATGTTTTTAAAAACATTATCATGTATGGTTGTTTAAAAGACTATTTGCTAATCCATCATGAATGTAGGAATGCATTTTTTTCAGCCAAGGTAGCCATGGCAGAAGAAACCGAGGGAGAGGTAATTGGAAAAAAGGCCCAAGAAGGCCAAGGTTCTCCATACACTTTGATGTTGAGTCACAAGAGCTAGGCCAGTTGTTTCAGAACAGATTTTTCAATTGGATTGGGCAAGGAATAGTCCAACCTAGGATTGAAAGGCCTCCTTTCTAAGATCCATAAACCCTTGGTATTCCCATGCCCCCTCATGTCTCATTACAACCTGAGGTTCCCGAAAACAACGGATGGCAAGATATTGTCCATCCGACAGTCTCCCAACATCATGGCTGGCCTAATTTGTCCCTATCTTCTCCCCTACCTATTAACCCCGTTGTCCAAGATGCACCTGTTCACTCACCATTTTAGTCCTCTCATGCTAGAAAAATGTTAAAATTTGAGGCCCACCATGCCCTTGACAAAGGAAAAGCCATTGCTACCCCTTTCTCACCCTCCAATGGCTCTGATAAATCCATGTCTTCCTGGATGCATTTGAGGGATGATTGTTCTCACGTGATCAATGAGATTAGGCCTAAAGTCTCAGCACAGCCAAAGGAAAATTTAGGAAAATCAAAGGGTGATAGAAACAATCAAGGAAAGATTGCATCTCAGAGTGGGAAATATGGATTTTGAGTTTTTTTATTTTACCTATTGTTGATGACAGTTGACTTCAGGAAATTTTGGACAACATGTTTTATATTTGGATATATGAGTAATGCATTTTTGAAAACAATGTCAAATATAAATGAGATAAATTTTCAAATGTGCATGTGATGATGGGAGTCACAAGGAGAGTTGTTTTTGCTTAATTGACTAGTTATATTATAATTGTTAAGAGCTAAATGGGAGTTACAAGGGGTCCCACCTACTAGTTATTATTTATTTAAAACCCTTATTATGACTTATTACTTTTTCCCCCTTAACTAAAAATTTGATTGAGTTCTTAGTTAACTTAACTAATGAGGTGGTTCAAGTACTTCAACCAATTCTAACTTGCTTAAAGGCAAAATCAAAGGGAGGAACAAGAGGAGGATAAAAGGAGAAGCATACTAAGTTTTTCTCCTTTAGTTTATGTTGAGATAGTTAAGTTTTCATTCATTCCTTAATTTATCATGCACCTAATTCTCTTTTATGATAGTAGGGTCTTATTGTAGACAACAACATTCAGGGTTGAATTACATCATTCAGACACTTGTTTTTCAGAGGTGTTGATCTATCTCTGATAGTCTGTCTAGACTTGTTTGTTTGTGAATTAATTTTCATGACTGACAAAGGCTATTGTGCAGAATCGAGTGGGAAGAAATCTGTGGCAAGTTGATCCAACTTTTAGAGTTTAGTTTGGTTTTCTGTCAGAGGTCCTTTTGTATGTTCCATCGGGGATTTCTAGGTTTGAATTTGGTCTGAAATTTTTGTATGATATTTTGTAAAGAAAATGACTCTTTGGTGAATTGGAATGAGATAAAGGATTGCTTTATGTCTCATCTGTCTTAATTATCATCTTGGTGTCTTACTTATGTTTTTACACTTGTTTTCAACGACTACTATATTCATAAAATCATATTAAAATGAATTTTCCAGTAATCTTTTATTTGTGAAAAAGACTAGCCGAAGCACTTGTAATTGATACTTGTGAGTTAGGATTTTATTTTTGATAGCTATAAACCTAGGTTGACATTCCCATCTAATTTTCTTTAGCCAAGAAAAATCTGAAAATTCTTGAGTAAGGTCATTTCATATCTTTTCCTCAACATTTATTTGGCGACCATACTGGGGAGATCTTCAATATCTCTCTGGTTAATTTTTATACTCAGTTTTCATTGATACACCTATTTTTTTATATTGATTCCTTGACTATTTTATTTCTTAATGACTGTGCTTGTTGCAAAGCAACCCAATATTGATCCCAGTCTCCAAGACCAAACCAACATTTATTTGAACTTGTTTAATACCATTTTAGACACTGCCAATACCTGTGCAGAGCTTAACCATTCATGGGAAGCAATTGAGCGAGCTATTAGTGCCTAAGAACGATTGGAAGCTAGACACAACCAACCTAGAAATCAGTAGTAACCTTCTTGTTTCTTCAGTTTTGGCCTTTCTTTCATGCCCTTAGACTCTCATGCTTCTAGAAGAAGAAGAGGAATATCACATGAAATAAATCCTATTGTTGAAATAGGAAGAACGAACATTGTGTTATCTTCCCAACAAAGTGCTCTAAGGAGAAATTTATCTTATTCATCCAATTCGTCTTTCTTTCCCTCATCTATCCTCCACAAGATGGCATCTAGTGGTGGCTCTAGTGGTACGACAGGTGCTTCCTCCTCTCAGGATTTATCTTTGTCGGTGATTGGTAGCTTATATAACCACCATATCCATGTTCAATATACCACAAATCCTATCAAAGTCATTTAAAAGTATGGGATTTTTTAGTTTGAAGAAGACGCCACAACCACACTGTGGCATGTATCCTCTCCTCTTAACCTTGCACCTGCTACTCATCCACTTCTTAAATTTAAAGAGCATCTTCCTAGGTTTTCAGGACATAACATTGTCACTACAAACAAACACCTAGTTGAATTTTCTAACGCTTGTCATAACATAGGAGCTAATGCAATGATACTTGCATGAGCTTATTCATAAATTCCTTGGAAGGAAAGGTTGTGGCTGACTTCTTTGACCTTCCTCCTAAGATTCTATCTACTTGGGAGGAGTTACTCTATTGGTTCAGATCCACTTATGGGAAATCTAAAAGCCTAGCTGAGAAGTTAAGGGAATAAAATAATGTCACCTGTAAGGATGTTGAGACCATCAAGTGTTTCAAATTGCGCTTCACCAAGTTATACAATCAAATACATGAACTTATCCACCCCCAGAACCAAGTTTCTTTCATGCATTACTACAATGAATTACCTTCCCCCTACCGTCATATGCTCTAGGAAAAAGTCATTGATAATGTTGGTTCCACTATGCATTCTTGTTCAGAGTATGAAGAACATCTTGAAAGAACTGGTCTTCCCCAGGGAGAGTCAGTTAGATAGACAGACATGTCTGCACTTTTATAGCTAGTACACGACATGAAAAATTGTATGATATCATATGAGCGGAAATGAACTGTCTCCCCTCTCACCCCTGTAGCTTCGTCCTCTTCTGCACCCCCCTTTTGAAGTCCAATGGAAAGTAAATTTGATCCTAAGGCTATCTTGCCTCGAAGTTGGTGTAACTTATGTGAGGAACAGCAGGAGGAAAACACATGTGAGGTAAAGAAGAGTCCCAGAGATAAGATATTTGGTAAGAGACCAGAAGCTACTATCGTTGTCCTAGATTTTGTTAATATAGAATAAGTCATGGTCATCAATATGAGGAACAAAGCCTATGCTCCCAATGTAAAATTTGATCCTCCACGCATTTATTCTAGCCCAAGATCATCCTCACCCGCTTCTATAGTCCAGGTTCCTACAGTTCCAGTGAGTCAAGGAATTAGTCCCCCTCTCCGCTCTTCCAAATACAATATCTTGAATCAGTTGGACAACATCAAAGAATATGCAACCCTTCTAGACATGGTTGCCATCCTTGAACACCAAATGCATCTGAAACAATTCATGGAAGGTCATAGCCAATATTTCTGAAGAGGTAAACGAAGAAGATTCTTGTGTAAATAAAGTAGGTGTATATAACTTTAGATATCCTGTAAAAAATCCCCCTTTTTATATTCATGTAAAGATTATGTATAAGATTGTTGATTGTTGCCTCATTATTGCGCAGATAATTATCACATGTGTTGAGATCCATGTGTTGAAGAATGTATGGTGTCACATGGTGGAAATATGGAAAACAATCCACTCCCTAGGGTCATGTTAGTGGTATTTCAATCCCTCCATGATACATTATCCTCCAACTCAGTGCATAATTGTCCATTCACTCAATGCCACCTAGATCCAATGCAATAGTCCACCTAGACACCGACGAAGCCATTGAGGGCTTAACAAGTCATTGACACATATTCTTGAGCATGACAAGGATCACCACCTGTACAGAAAAGTCCCACTAGAATTTTGGTTTCCATATCAATCCTAGCCACACAAAGGATGAGTCCTATAGGACACCTTAGCACTGATAAGGACTAATCTAAAGCTTCCATGTGTCCATAGGTCCATGGTGACGTTAGTATGATGTAATCCAAATTTCTCTCATTTTTTCCAAGTTTTAAAAGGTTTTCGATTAGTGGGAAAAGGACGTGTGTTTCGAACAAGGGTACAAGGGAGAATGTCTTAGGCGAGTGGAGGATTCACTAAACATCTTCCAAATACATTGGAAAATATGTGACATGCAACAATACATATAGCCTCACATTCACATCCTTTCACTCATCACCTCAACAAGTGTATTCACATGAGCCTAGGATATCCATGGATCATAGCAAGTGTGGAAAATCATTACCTCTTGCTAGCTATATGAATAAACACATGTCAATATCTTATAAGGGAAAACCATGAAGATCATGAGCCAACAATATGAGAGTAACTTTATTTCTAAACGTTAGTTACTCAAATGGCAGGTGTTTCAAATGATGACCCACCTACGTAAACCCTCTACTCATGAGTGGATTATGAACCATATTGGTTGCATATGTTGGTTGAGTGTGTTCTAAAATTATTTAAGGGAAGGATTTCCTTCTTTGGTATCATGAGCTTGTCCTTGAGTTCTGAAGGACATTCAGGAATCCAACCCTAATGTGTATTCGAAAATCCGACCTGAGCACTGGAGAAAATTGAAGCAGAGGATTCAACGGATTGGCCAATCGTGGTCTATGTGTTATAGCAAGAAAACCCCTCTACGGACTACACAAAGGGACTAAAGTGTAGGAATAGATAACCGTCTAAAGTCTCCTACTTTTTATCACTATCCCAACATTACCCCACAATCATACATAAAATACAAGAAGAAGGGATCTGGTAGGCCTACCTTAAACTCCATGTCCGGTGTCGATCCCTTTGCGCTTGGTTGTTTCTCGACTGCAAATTTCATCCCAAGGCTTACCTGCATTCATCAAAAGAAAAACAAGAAACTACAAGCATGAATTCTATATATGGATTAGTGGATTAGACATCATAAACAAGAAATGTAAGCAAATCATATAAGTTCAAGATGTCATATGGCGGGACAGAAAAAGTACTTATTTATATTAATCTCATAGAAGTCACTTACAACATGAGACTAACACTACTCCTTGAACTTGGTCCTGGGATCCTCTTCACCATGCACCAACTGCTTCTGCATCTTCTCCTCCTCTTCAGTTCTCTCTTATGGAAATGGTAAGGGCTTTACAATTGGGGCAAAGGGGGATTGATCAAATGGGCAGAGTTTTTTTGCTCTCGTGCCTCTCCTTTTGCAGTGGGACCCCAACCCCTTTTTATATAGGCCAAAAGGAACAGTAACGGTCGGGGTGATTGGCTATGGGCAGTCAAACGATTAAGTAACGGCATGGAAACCAGTATCCTATGCAAATTTCCACATTTCATGATATTTTGTGAGTGTACGCGGACTGTAGTGGCTCAGAAAGTGTGTGTACGCAGGCAGTAATGGTGTAGGGTGCGTACACCTTCAAAATGATGGCTTTTAGAAGAGTTTTTCAATAATGTCTGGGTAAAGATAGCAAGTTAGATGGTCAGATGCCAAGTATGCATGTCAGGTGCAATTTAGGATTATAACAGATGCCCCCTAATGTGTGAGGTCAGAAGATAATATGATGGACGAAATACATTACAAATATTCACCACTGTACGGCATGAGTGAGCCTAGGGACCGGAGTTTAGGAGGTGCCATCTGCAAAAATAAGAATTTGTCTCACCGAGGTGGGCATACCCATGCTCGGGATGAAATAAAATCATGGCTGCCAATCAAATACACTGCAGATCCATGTCAGATAACTATATAAAGTGTAGCCGCGAGAAATACACATCGGATCTACATCTCAAAATAAAAAAATATATACATGTATAGTATCCATTTTTAAGGAGCCAATGACGCCTGATGGCTGGAGATGAGGCTTTCAGAGCTTGAGCAACAACTTGATAATCTTTAGAACTTGGGTAGGAGTGTAATATGAGTGTACGAATTCACTACCCAGAGGTCTTAGATGGATCATCGGTAACAAACAAGAGGATCTTGATGATCAGGCATAGAACTTCATTGATTTTGAGCAAGGACTTGATTGGTCTTTCAGGGTGACCGGGCATGAGGACAAGAGACAAAATGCAGAAGGGTCGACTCAAGTATAGTAAGACTTCCCTTGGACAAATGGAAGGATGTGCTTTGTCCAAGCATGACTCATTGTGCTGTCAACCAAATAAAATACTTTTCCCTTCCTCTTTTTGGGGTATATTTGATTTTTTTGTCTTTTTCAATAATTTTGGGAAGCTTGAAAAAGAATAAAGAATGCTACGTTACAAAGGAGGATCGAGTGTCGCAGATATACTAGTTCCAAGTGCAACGACCACATTGATGCTTAGAGAAAGGGAACATATGTAGGAAAAGGACACTCGAAAAAAATCCTTCATGGGTCAAGGTGTCAAGACGCGAAGGCAAAGTGATACAAGGCTTGCATATAAGGCATGCTTTAGATGGTTCAGTTGAGAGAGACATGGAGCCAACATTAGGCCAAATATGCAGGAATGTAAATGCTATTAATAAGACATAATGATAATGTCCTTCGATGTGATTTTAAGGATCCCAGAGAAGGTAAGCTCGATGGTTTTTCATTTTTAGAGAGTCTGAAAAAGCGTAAAAGGAGACTCCACTGGGGTACCTTTTTCAAAGGTAGTCTAGTCGGTTCGAAAAAAGGGTAAACTAGCACCAAACATACGTCTATTCAAAATCATTTTAACGAGCGTGACAAAGACAATATCACTCGACAATCTTTTCATTTTTAAGGAGTCTAAAAAGAGATTAACTATGGACTCCGTCATGGATGTTCTTCTGGACCAATTTAACGAGTGTGAAGAAACAAGGTCACCCGGATATCTTTTCAATTTTAGGGAGTCTGGAAAGAGCTTAACTATGGACTCTGTGGGGGTTCCTTTTTCGTAAGTTTAGTCCCTCAAGCCCGAAAAAGGGTTAAATCTATACCTGAGAATACTCTTCTAGAGAACCGAGGCTCCTAGAGTATACCTTTGTTCATACTTTTGACCATCCGTATCGAAAAAGGGGTAAACTACCATTGGACATACGTGCCTTCAAATTTCAGTTTAGCGAGTGTGAAGGGAAACAAGATCACTCGACAATCTTTTCATATTTAGAGGGTCTGAAAAGGGCTTAAAAGAAGACCTGTTGTGTTTTGGGAGTCCTGAGGGTGAGGTCAAGAGTGATAATGAATCATGCAAATGAGGCTCATACTCGTAATCAGGAAAAACTTATAAGGACTCCCGAGCCTATAGTCATTAGTGATGGCATGGACACCAAAAAGCAACCAAGATCTACCTAGGGCATCCATGTGAAGGTAGGCTCTACCACTAAATTATGACACTTCTAGAGAAAGAGTGAGGGTTTTGTGTCACAATTCGGTGGGATCGATCCTATGGCAAAGCGGAAAAGACAACGAGGTGCAACAAGTGGAGGTGGAAACCTAACTTACATGCACAAAGTTGAAAAAATGACTTTTTACCAAAATACCTTTAAAATGACCCAACTCTCCAAAATGTTTCCCAATACCCAAAGTAACACTTATCGTAACATTCCATAAGAAACTCATGAACCATACTAAATGATTTTTAAGTTAGAAAAAACGACAAAAAGGGTTCGAAAAAAAATGACAAAAAGGGCCAAAAGAGACTATAAATATAATTTTGGCATCTCATTATCACTTTTATGAATTGAGAATTGACCAAAAGTCAAAAAACACCGCTTTGTCAAAAGAGTTGATTACGGGAGCTTCAATGGACAAAACGAACTTATGCTTGGACCAAGTAAGTACAAATTATCCCCTCCTGCATTTCCATTCCTCCTTTTTGTATTTTTTTTTTTTTTTGGGGGGGGGGGCGTTGACCTTTTAAAAGGGTTGGCCTTACGTGTTTGTGGGTTTGTCCAAGAACAACCCATGTGTACACGTGACTGTCCTTAATACAACCTGTGTACACCCTCAATAAGTGGGGAAAAAAAGGAATGCAAGTGTTAACTCTCCATTTTTTTGTGTGTTTGCAGGATATATACTCATTAGAAAGAGAGGGAACATGAGGACTTTGATTTTTTGGTCTCAGAAGACCCCACTGCTGTAGTTGTCCTAGCACAATGTGGGTTTCTAAAATTCTCCAATGTCCATTCATGAGGGCACAACCTAGGATGCTAATTGCCTTGGTAAATTATTGGCACCCGAATGCGGAGGCATTCATGATCGAGGGATAGTCATTGACTCCGACAACTGAGGACATCTATTTTCTGACTGGCCTCTCAAGGAGAGGGGAACCAGTCAACCTGTGCTCTATTCCCCCCAGGCCACATAATATCGAGGAGTTGATTGGACTCCACTGTGAGGCTGGTACTAAGAAAGCAGGTTCTTAGGTGCCTATTCATAAGATCAACAACCTACCACTGAAAGAAATTGTTCTACTCATTAGGCAGATCACTGGATCCGCAACTTTGCATCAGGATTACTGGGTGCACATGCATTGTGCACTTCAATGCTTAAATGAAAAAAAAATTGATGGGAGCACAACCATGCTGACATGCATGAAGAGACAGTTGATTGATTATCAAGTGCGGGTGCATAGGAACTTTGTATTTGGGACCATTTTGTGTTCTTTCTTCTTTGAGAGGGTACCCAGTCTCAGTCCTCGAGAGACGTACGAGGGCACTCTCTCGGTTCTATGCAAATGGGCAATGTTGTTTCCGTGAAAGGGTGGGGGGAGGACCATTGAGGCCTTTGATGACAAGTTTTTTGGCTGGTGGTCTCGGCATATTCCAGTGATAGTGGACTACCCCTATGCCAAGATTGACTTCTCTAGGGACCCTAACATGGACGTACCTCCCGGAGTAGAGTGAGGAGAGTTAGGTATGATTTTGTTTTCAAAGTTATTTAATTTTTATTTCTTTTTTTATATATATAATTTTTTTGTACTAGAGTATCTAACAAGTATG
>WSFP011495918.1:0-14335 GCA_009831015.1 Picea engelmannii
TTTTTGGATGTCATAGTATCACATATATATTTTATTATAAACAATGAAGATTGATGATGAATAAAGAATTATAGATCTGGCTCTAAACAGGTTGTTGGTTTTCCTGGTTTAGGTTTCCAGGGTAAAATCTATGTGTGATGTGTGTGTGTTCCATTTGTATATTTTCTATTTTTATTAAGAATCCATTTGTAGTAATTGATTGTACAAGGTTAAAATCTACATCACATAAACCGTCCATTGGACCCAAGGGTCCCATGAAAACCACAAGAAACATGATCGTGGATACTGGGATCACAAAATTTGAAGGCAATGTATCTAAGACTGACAAGCTATAAGAGGTTTTTAAAGCCATTGTCTAGCTACAAATCCTCATCACATCATTGTCAGACATGGAGCATGGGAAAGAGTGGTTAGGGTAATGGGATAGTGGTGAATCATCTACATGAGGTGGGTGTTGCACATGGATATCCTTGAAGTATAATTCACACCATATGTTTCAAATATGTCCTAAAGTGGTTATAAACAAGTTTGATGGCTCCAACCCAATATGATGGGTTATGCATATGGAACACATATTTTCCCTCCAAGGTATTGTTGATGACTAGTTGAAACTCTGGATGGGTTTGTTATACTTGATTTAGGATCATTGTTAGTGGTTACAATGGAGTAATAAGGAATATGGGGAGTACATTTTATTAATATAGTTTTTGAAGGCCATATATGCTCAATTTGAAAATAATCATAATTTTTTGGAGTGTCTGACCAAATTGTGCCAAACCAACATAGTTGAAGACTTTATTGTTGCCTTTGAGAAATTAGTGGTATAAAGAATGTTTAATTAGTGGTATAAATGAGGATATTAAAGTACTCATGAATATGTCTCACCCCACTACTTGGATGATGGCCTCTTAGCTACCAAGGTGAGAACACATGGTGGTAACTTATTAGATTGACTATTCCCTCCTTTTGTGCCTCCTCCACCTCCTTCTTAAAACCTTAGGGTTTAAAGGTTTTCTCAAGAAAAAGAAACATAAAATCAACACCTATGCCTCTACTATTACTGTGATGAATTTGTTTTCAATGGGAAGCAATGTAAGGAGCATAAATTATTTGTCATAGATATGGCCCATCATGCATGCGCTAGGAAATTTTAGAAGAATCCACCATAGAGTTATATATAATCAAGATTACACCTTCTACTCATGAATAAACCACATAGGAAATTCCTTGTGAGATCATCTACAAGAAGGCAAGGAGAATGTGGTGGTCAATGCCTTGTCACAAAAATATGATGAGGACTAGTTTGTCTTTGCCTTATCCTTACTAGTGCTAGATTATATTGCAGAGGTATGCTAGGAATGAATGACTTAGGGAAAGGTTGTTCAACTCATCCAATAGCTACAAAATGATTCATGACACCTTAAGGTATAAAGGGTGTATATTTTTGGTGTAGAAATCTTCTTTAAAATTATGGGTGCTCACATAATTGCATTCATCTCCCACCACAAGTAACTTTGGGTTTCAAAAAACATATGAAAGGGTTAAGCATTCATTATTTTGGGATGGCATGATGAAGGACACATACAAATTCATAGAATAATGTGACACATTTCAAAGGAGCAAGGGAGAAACATTGAGGACCCTTAGGACATTGTAGTTTTTGTCTCTCCATGCAATAATTTAGACTAACCTTTCCATAGATTTTATAGTTGACCCCCCTCAAGTAGAAAATAAATTTGTCATAATAATGATTGTTGACAACCTTTCCAAATATTCCCACTGTTGTGCCTTACAACACTTGTTTAATATATCCATAGTGGAATAAGTCTTCACGGATAATATCTCAAAATTACATGGCATACCTAAGTCCACTATGTTGAATCATGCTCTTACCTGCAACAACAAAATCTAGCATGACTTGTTTAAATTATAAGGTACCTAGTTGAAAATGAGCACAACCTATAATACCCAAACATATGGTTAGATAAAGGTGGTCAATAAATGCCTAGATAATTATTTGAGATGTTTTACATTAGGTTGATAGGGCCATTGGATTTAATGGCTGCATTTGACATAATGGTGGTACAATACCACCTATCACGATGCTACGAAAATGTCACCCTATGAGGCTATTTACAAAAAAAACCATCCTCTATAACTTCAGACGTCCTAGGAAAATCCAAAGTTCAAGAAGTGTATCTCACTCTTAACGCCAGAGATGACATTATTTGTGCACTTAAAGAAAATTTAGTCCTGGATCAAAATGTAATGAAGCAACAAGAATATCAACAATGCTCAGAGTGCTCCATTTAAGAAGGGGATCAAGTGTTTCTTCGTATCCATCCTTATGATAAGGCATTTCTCAAGGATAAGTGCCATAAAAAACTAACACACAAGTTATATGGTTCCTATCAAATCCTCTAGTGCATTGAATAAGTTGCATACAAATTGGCTCTCCTGGCCCATTGTAGGATCCACCTAGTCTTTCATGTCTCATGTTTGAAGAAATTGGTAGGGAATAATTATAGGGTGTAGATTATCCTCTCAAAACTTGATGAAGATGGTTCCATTTCATTACAACTGAAGGTTTTACTAGAGAAAGGAGAGAATCGAATTTGCTAGTGCATTATCCAGGAAGTCTTGATATAATGGAAGGATACATAACCAAGATATGCCACCTAGGAATTAACAATGATTTTTGCAGTAGTTTTTGCACCTCCAACCTTGAGGACAACGCTACTTTGGAAGGGCGAGGTTATTTTAGGGTCCTACCCTAACCTCCCTACCTTGGGGTAATTAGTATTTAGTTAGTTAATTCAAATGGCCATCCTCTTTGAATAAGGCCCACTAGGTAGTTTGCCTATGGTTGATTAATGTAAAAGGGCCATCCTAATAGAATAAGGCCCACTAGGTAGTTTCATGGTAGTTGGTACTCATTAAAGTTGGGATCACTATAGTTAGAGTTTGGGTAATGAGAAAATAAGTTTTAAAAGTAAGAAGCTATGCTATATTGCTTTGTCAAGTATTTTATTTGTATTGGATTTTTCTCAATTGGAGGTTTCCCCCTTGAAAAGGCATGTGAACATTGCTCCCTTTTTGGATTATCAATATAATGATTTATATTACGTAGGTACAATATCTAGTTTCTCCTATTTTAATTTTTGTACTTTATATTTCCTTTGATGTTGCTCATAATTTACTATATCTATGGATTAAGTACACTGCATTTTCTATCCATTTTGACATTAGTAAGGATAACACCAATAGGAACCCTTCTTCCTCATACATGTAAAACAAGGTATCGACCACAATGTTGTCCTTTCCCTTCTTGTAGATGATTGCATAATCAATTCTACATATTGGTGACCAACTTTTGTTGCTCCAGTGAAGACAAATGTTGTTTCAAGAAGTAATTTAAACTATGATGGTCTATATTGATCTTAATGAAACACCTAATTAGGCAAGGGAACCTATATCGATTGCACTAAGGATGGCTGTAATTTATTTTTCATATGTAGGATTGCTTGAGTTTTTATCACACAATTGTTTATTGGTGAATGCTAAGGTGTTCCTTTCTTGTTTCAACACTACCCTAATAATTTTTTTTTTATAGTCAACTCTCACCCCTTCATTATTGGCCATGTGACCCAAATAAAATTCGTAAGTGCCAAAAGTGAATTTGGAACATTTGATGAAAAATTGGTTATCTTAGAGTAGATGTAAGGCTTGATCAACACACACTGCCACATGTACCTCCTAAGTTTTGTTGTATATTAAATTATCATCAGAGAAGACAAGCACAAAGTGGCAAAAAGGGGCATACAGATCTAGTTCATGAGGCTTTCAAAAGTGGTTGCAGCTTTGTAAGGACCAAAAGGAATCACCATAAATTCATAATATCCTTATGTGTGCGTAATATGGTCTTAGGAATATCTACTTCCTTCATATTTAATTGGTGATAACCAGAATTAAGATAAATTTTAGTGAAGACTTGTGCATCGTGAAGCTTGAATCCAAGAGTTTTTTAATGACTAGAATTGGAAATTTATCTTTGATTGTTAACTTGTTAAGAGAAACAAAGTTGGGACACATGTTCTAGTGAATTTTTTTCTCAAAACCATGACCACTGGGGAGGAGTAGGGGCTTGTAATAGGATGTATCACCCCCACTTCCATCATTTCGTGAATGATCTTTTCAAAATCACTTTCTTGAGCAAAAGGATGTTTATAAGGATGTGTGTCTGGTGGTTGACTTCTTGAAATTAGTGGGATGCCATGATCATGCTTGCCACATGAGTGGGGTAAGCTTTGGGATGGTTCAAATATTTACGATACTTTTCCAAAACCAATTGAAAATTAAGATGGAATACATGTAGAGAGTCATCCACCATTTGGATGGAATTGAATTATGCAATATTTTCCAAAGTGACCCTTCTCCATGAGATTTTCCATACGATGAGAGATGATGAATTTTAGGGAGATTTCTTGGAGAACTTGGAGAATGTAGTAATATCCCTCCTTATTTAAGGTAATTCATAACTCCTTGAAATACATGGTAATGAGGCCCATGTTTCCAAATATTCAACTACCAAAACTAGGTCACAATCTCCCATTTATATCGAAAATACATTAGATTTTAGGATATAGTCACACATTTGGAGTTTCACATTCTCACACTTAGACCACATTTCATAGTGCCCCCATTGTCTATCATGATTTGAAAATTGTGAAGGACATGGACATAAGTGTCTTTTGATACACAACAATGAACAAAATTGTGGGAACTACCAAGTTGTTTATTAATACAATCACCTTCTTGTGATTGATATATCCTACCAACTTCAAGGTTTGAGGAGATGTCATCCTTGCCAATGTATGAATATAAATTTTGGGTTCCTCACAAGGATGCTCTTAAGTGGGAACTTCATTAGTAGAGGGAGTAATCTTTGTAGGATCCAACTCATCCTCTTCATAATCTACAATTGCCTTAAAATTACTAGATGTAGATAATATCAATGACAAAATAAAGCAGTCCTTTAAAAGCACATCATGTATACATTCTTTTCTCATCCCAAATCTCTCACATAAGTAATCAATTCTTCTTTTGTGTTGGTTTGGTGCAACTTTGTAAGCATCCCAAAAAAATAGTATTAGTTCCAAATCAAGCATATAAGAGATTCACAAACTGGTTCCAGGAAGTGTACCCTAGGTATACCTTCTTATGCCATTTCCACCATTTCCAGTTGTTCCCTATCTAGATATAACACCCACACTCAGAGTTTCAACTATTCACCATCAATACCCTAGAGGGAATAGTAATGGTCCATCTGACTCACCATCATGTTGGATTGTATCCACCAAGCATATTCATATCTACCTTTGGCAGTTTGTGCATCATATTGGGTTGATATTCATGAAAGGATGACCCAGTACGATAGCCATTTCCCTTTGGATATTCACCCTTTTCCATTTGTCCCAACTTATCATTCCAAACATTTGAATTGATGGTTGAAGGTGGTTTAGAATGTTGACATGTTGTAATTTTTTTTCTTGTGTGACTAAATGAAAAACTATATCGATTTTTATTCTAGTTTGGTGAGCCTCGTATCCATGGTCATGTTTCTAATGGTAGTCATAGGACTATGTGGGTTTGCTATAAGGGTTACCACTAAGCTATACCAATGCAAGTACCATTGCATGAGGATTATGTTGAGATAGGTCATATGCAATGGTCTAGGAAGGCCTGGGACCACTCCTATATTTTTATTTATTTATTGTCGAAAGTTATTATATTGACAAAATTTTCCAATTCTAAATATTCCAAGTTCTATACATTCTTTTGTATCCATGTTCTAGAGGTTCAACAAGGTCCTAAGTTCAAGGGAGAATTAGGTACCATAGCTTTGTAATATACCTCATGGTTTCCAACAATAGTAATTGATTAATATTTCACGACACTAACTAAGGAGGATCAACCATACCCCCAGTCATACTACATGATTCCTAAGTACATGAGAGTGATCTCCTTAAGTGCTATACTTGGTGTACTATATTTCAACAAACGATCAAAAGGTTTATGTAGATACAATATTAGGTATGTGTAGGGATATTTTGACATACCTAAGGGTACATGGAAGATCAAACCCATGAACAGATTCTCTAACTCAATACTACTCACCAGGTACAAACAAAGGTATACAGGGGGTCCAACTTGGTGACTCCACTCGTATTCCCTGCGTATATTCTTCTTAGTTGAAATTTTACCCATTGAATGAAATATCTATGTGTTTATAGACACCAATACACATCTCTAGCATAATAATATTTCTTTGAAATTTGGGCATGTGTTGGCACATGAAAATGCTCCCATAACACTTGTAATGTACTTATATAGTGTAGAAATTTAATGACAAAAATCAGTAAGCTAATATTCTGTCATACAATTAGAAACTTAGAGATAACTATCTTGCATGAACTATGAAACGTCTAAATCTCACATTCAAAAATTACCATAAGAAGAAATACACATTGCTAAGTAATTATGCAGCGAAATAAATACAATGAACAACATTCATCCAACCATGAAAAAACTCAGAAATTTAGGAAAATGCCAGGGAAAACCCCAAGGTGGGGAAACCCAATGAGAGAGAGAGATTCTATTAGCTTTAGGAAATATTTATCAACAACCACAATACATTTTCTAGCCAAGAAAGACAACTTATAGCAAAAAACTATCCCACCACAAAACTGCCTTGAAAATCGTGCCACAATCCATAAAGTTGTACAGATTTGCTGAAAATAGTACTTCAAAATTTGTGCCCACAATAGGTTGATGTACCTTCTTCCTGTACGATCGACCTCCTTCAGAAAGCTCTTCTAAAACTGCCTCGAAAAACATGTCTTCTCTTGCCTCGATTTCTGTGCCAAAGTTTGCTGCTGTACGACCTATACAATATGGCCTATCCCAAAAAATAACACAGCAACACCCAAGACAGAAAATGCCTCCTTGGGATTTGTGCCCTATCTCTCTTGGGAAATGTGCCAACTTTCTGCTCACTTTCCTCTCCAAGATCTCCTTAAAAATCTCTCTCACTCCTTCTCTCAATGTCTTGCACACTACTCAATGCATTCTTTTATAAAATTTGAAGATGAACTTTTCCCTCCAAAGTGTCTTTTCACCTTCCCCAACCCTAAATCCAAAGGCCAAGATATAATCTTGCCTTTGCAAGATCAAGGGCCATGATTCATTCCCTCCAAAATAAATCACTTAAAGTATTAAAGTACATTTCACTTTATTACATAAGTGCACTTTATGAAATAGAGTCACTTTAATATTAGAAGGTACACTTTACTAAAAAAGTCACTTTAACAAAAGAACCACTTTACAAATTTATAAGAACCCATTACAAAGTTAAGTGCCTCGTAGTGTCAACATAAGGTAACATCCACATACAAGACAAAACATGCAGAGTACCTCCCGAGCCAAAAAACTAACACTTCCTCTTAGGGAGGGATGTACTCGCTGCCATCTCCATCATCTGGTCCCATCACACTATGCTCAGTAGGAGCTCCCTCTAAACTTGGAGCCATCCTCAACACTTACACATAACTCGAAATAGAATATCTTCTCTTGACAGTTATCCAGAACCTTGAGCTCCTTGGAGAATTTACTCAACCCTGAGCATTGGTTCGATCACACTGGTTGAGACTCCTGCCAATGCTCAGAACAGATTCATTCTCTTCTCTCAGAATGCAAGACTGAGTCCTTGGGCCCACCGCAGTCTCAGGAGCCTCTTCATGATCCTCATCCGACACTGAATCATACCCTGAAGTTTGTCCTCACAACATATACAACCTGTCCACTCGATCACCGATCATTTGCAGTTCCACCGGGTCCACTCCCTCCCTGTAGATAAAGACATGTTCCCTCTTGAACAATGTACAATATCCTACATCCTCCAAGGCTGAGATTGAGATAAAGTTAACCCTCAACCCTGGAACAAAGAGAACTCCATCAAGCTCCATGAATCCTCCATACTCGAGTCATAATCTAACCCTTCCAAATCCACGTATAGCTTGTGCCATACCACCTTCATTTACCACTTTCCAATTAGGACCTATCTCTATGATAATTATGAATACTTGCCAGATTATCGTCATGTGGCAAGAGGCTCCACTATCCACAATCCATCTGATATCACCCCCAAATCCTCCACTACAGACACTGGAAACTAGGGTAACCAAAGAAAATTGCTTGTCATACTTGGAAGCAAAGTCCTCCATGGCTACTGTAGCAGCTGTCTCAGGCCCTTCTTGTTCCTTCTTCTTCTTCTTCTTCCTCTCAGGACAATGAGAAACAAGGTACCCCAACTGGTTACAACAATAACATCTAACTTTACTCAAGTCCCTCCTAGAACTTCCTTTCTTCTTGCTCTCTACAACAAGAACAAAATTCTCATTAGCTCCATCTGTCTTCTGTCCACTGCTTTGAGATCCTTCCCGGATCTCCTCCTGAGTGAAATCGTACCACAATCTGTTCCAATCCGGAAGATGCTCATGACCCACCACACACTTCACGAAGACTTCCCATTCCTTGGTGAATCTTTTCAAGGCTATCCTCACCAACTTTGAATCCGATATGACCTCTCCAAATGCAACCAACTCATCTTTCACTTGAGCTACCTGGGTAAGATAAGAAGAAACACTCTCCTCCTTACCCATCTTGGTATCATGCAACTTAGTCTTCAAGGCCATCTTCCAGTTTTCATTCTTCACCTCAAATAAGTTCTTAAGTGCATCCCACATCTCTTTGTCTGTCTTCTTCTTAGCCAAGTGTGGGATAAGGTGATCCTTCACCCCATCTAGAATAATCCTCTGATCTTTGGCCTCCTTGACCTCATGCAAATCCAAAGCAACACGATCTACTGTGGGAACCACAACAACAAAATTGACATAGTTCCAAATCTTGTTCTCCTTGAGAACAACTGACATCCAGACCTTCCACTGCAAATAGTTAGGAAATGCCATCCAACCGATCCTCAAATCTAATGCATGCAACCATATTCCCTGTCACAACTCAAGGAAAACAATCACAAATTCCCCCCCCTTCAAACTTGACAAAAAATCTCACTGCTCACTGTCACTCAGAGCCCAAGCTCTGATACCATGTAGAAATTTGATGACAAAAATCAACAAGTTAATATTCTATCATACACTTAGAAACCTAGAGAAAACTGTCTTGCATGAACTCTGAAATGTCTAAATCCCATGTTCAGAAATTACCATAAGCATAAATACACATTGCTAAGTAATTATGCAGCGAAATAAACACAATGAACAACATTAATCCAACCATGAGAAAATTCAAAAATTTAGGCAAATGACAGGGAAAACCCCAAAGTGGGGAAACCCAATGAGAGAGAGAGATTCTATTAGCTTTAGGAAAGATTTATCATTAACCACAATACATTTTCTAGCCAAGAAAGACAACTTACAACACAAAACTGTCCCACCACAAAACTGCCTTGAAATCGTGCCACAATCTGTACAACTGTACGGATTTGTTGAAAACATCACCTCGAAATTTGTGCGCACAACATGTTGTTGTACCTTCTTCCTGTATGATTGACCTCCTTCATAAAACTATTCTAAAACTGCCTCGAAAAATGTGCCTTCTTTTTCCTCGATTTTCGTGCCAAAGTTTGCTGTTGTACGACCTGTATGGATCCGTACAGTACAACCTATCCCAGCAAATAACACAACAACACCCAAAACAAAAAATGCCTCCTTGGGATTTGTGCCCTAGCTCTCTTGGGAAATGTGCCAACTTGCTGCTCACTTTCCTCTCAAAGATCTCCTCAGAAATATCTCTCACTCATTCTCTCAATGTCTTGCACACTACCCAATGTGTTCTTTTATAAAATCTTAAGATGACCTTTTTCCTCCAAAGTGTCTTTTCACCCTCCCCAATCCTAAATCCAAAGGCCAAGATCTAATCTTGCCTTTGCAAGATCAAGGGCCATGATTCATTCCCTCTAAAATAAATCACTTAAAATATTAAAGTACATTTCAGTTTATTACATAAGTGCACTTTATGAAATGAAATCACTTTAATATTAGAAGGTACACTTTATTAAAAAAATCACTTTACAACTTTAGAAAAACCCATTACAAAGTTAAGTGCATGGTAGTGTCAACATAAGGTAACATCTGCATACAAGACAAAACATGCATAGTACCTCCCGAGCTATAAAGCTAACATATAACATAAACAGAGAATTAAGAACATTATCTAATGAAATTCAAGTTGTAGAAAGTAAATGAAACAAAAAGAGAGCACATATAGCATAAACAGAGAATTAAGAACATTATCTAATGAAATTCAAATTGTAGAAAGTAAATGAAAGAGAACACTGAACATAATAGATACCCTTTATTGGTATTCCCAAAGGTGAACAATATAGGGAGGCCTCCAAATTAATAAAGCTCCACTACAATGACAATTCTTGACAAAAGATGACTAAACTCTCTACCTCTATAAATAATTTCTATATAAGTCAAACCCTAACTACTAGTAGCCTCTACATTAAAGACAACTACATTCATTAATGAGTATACAACCTAATAAGCCTTATTCAATAAAAATGACCCTTTATATTAATTAACCACAAATTAACTACTTAATGAACCTTATACATTAATTAACTAACTCCTTAACAACCTAAATACCTAGAAAGATTAACATAAGCCCCTAACATCAACTTTAATATCAATCTCCATAAATCACCTAAAACTTCACCAAAAAATATTAAGTTTACCCACCATTATTTGATACTAACCCATTTGTGTTACGATAGGCATTTTTTTATTATGATAAACATGGCTTTTTTAATTTGAGATCATTATAATAAGGGATTTGAACTTTAGTAAAGGAATATCATCACTTAATTTAATTATCATTATTCTTCTTTAACTATTTTGATGTTTTTTTTACACTTGAAAAAAACTTTTTAAGTACATTTTTAAAGTTAGCAAATTAAATCACTTAAATTTTTTATAATTTAATATTTTGAAATGTGATAGGTTAAAGGTTATAAGTTTTTGTTTTTTTTTGGTATATTTTTAGAGAATATTTCAGATGAGAAATTGTTTGATTTACAAATTTGAGTAGTTAATTTTATATAATTCAAATACCCAAATTTTTTTCAGCATGCTGAATCCATTAAACAATTTTTTTAAAAATAATAAATAAATATAATTTAATAAAATGAAATAAACTTACTTTATAGTTAAAAAAATATATGATCATATATATTCATAAAACTCGGCTAAACTATTGGAACTTTTTCATTTATTTTACGCATTATTCCCCTGTACTTATGGCTTTTGTGAGCTCCTTAAGGAACGGGTTTCATCATCCAACAAGTGACCAGCATGAATAACTAATATTTTTATAAATTATGATATCACTTTATATCAAAGAATTAATATAGTACAAATATGTAATTTTAACATCGGAAAAGGGAGATTTTTTTCTTCTTCATATTAATGGAATATAAAGTTACATCGGAAAAGAGCGATTTTTTATTAATGTAATATAAATATCTAGTTTAACATGGATCGATTCTTACTTATCACTTTCTATTAAAGCATTAATTTAATACAAATATTAAAAAAACTGAACTTTGCTGCGAGAACAAAGAATTCCTCTACTTGACTGCTGATCCCTCCCTGAAAATATATTGAACTAAATTGCGAATTTAAAATTCAATTTTATTTAGAAGTACATAACACTTCACTTGAGCGATGGAACATGAAGAAAACCCTTCCGGACATTCTCGAATCCATTCCCAAAAAATTTAACATCGAAAGCCATTTTCAGAATACTGCCTTCTAAGAGAAATTTTGTTATTATTTCAACGAATATCCGGTCTAAAAGACCTCTTATTCTGGGCCTGACAGAGAAAGAAAGAAAGCCTTAACATAATATGGATGAACATGGACATATTTTGCAGAGAGAAATACAGAAAGAGACTCTTGTTAAGCTGGAGAGTAGATCCAGAATTGGTTGGAGAAGACCGATGTGTAAGTTGCTCCTATTGGTGCAGAATTCTCTGGTTTGGGAGGAAGCCCTCCTCTGCAACCGATCATCTGAAAATAATTGTAAGGCCCCAACAGCGTTCTGCAAGTCAAGCCAAGGATACATTATTTGTCTGTAAGATATGAAACTCTTATGTTAAATATCCTGTTTGAAAAAAACTTATTGCATGCTGCTGCAGTTTTTATATAATGAAAACTGAAAACAATGAAATATGACATAAAATTTACAATAAAAACTGAAAGCAAAGAGATATGCACCAAACAGACTTTCTACCCAACATTTAGATATGCCAGACCAGACAAGTGGAACCATGGACAGGTGAAACCATAAGCATTTGTAAAGTTCTGATGCCAGATAGAGATTCTACATGGTACTTATCACTGGCCAAAAACATGAAATGCATAGTTGGGAGAAAGAAGGCATACGTGTTTCCGCTACTGCTGGTAACATTGAATAGAGACCAAGGTATAGAATCTGGGTCTACTTGCTCGGAATGGCCTTCGATCTTTGCAGTGACAGACCAGGCAAAAGGATTGCTGGTCTCCAAGCAGAAGTTGCCACCATTGCCGTCGGGTGTTCGTTTCTCATAATAGGTTCCTACGAAGTTCCCACCAGGGACATTGAAGAGCTTCCCATGGATATCACTTCTGTGCCAGGCAGTGCCGTTGTAGGTGTACACTGCAACTCCCTTGCAGAAGAACCCCATGACCATCCGGCTGCTGGAGGGAACCGCAACCGAAGATGGCGCCGTGGCAGGGAGAAGGTCTTGTGTGTAGAACCAGAATTCGGCTTGGAAGGGAACCACTACGTCCTTGGTAGCTTTACCAGTGCACTTTTTGTTGCTGGGAGGAAGCCCTCCCTTGGTAAATAGGCGTTGAATGTAAGAGATCCGAGCCCCAATTCCGTATGAGTTCTGATGGTAAGATGCTTCTGCCAATACCTGAGAAATGCCTGTATAATCTGACGGTTCGGAAGCGATTCCTTGACCTGTAACGAGAGTTTAGAAGCAACGATTATTTAGAACTACTACTCTCTTTCAATATCCAAAGAGCTTCATGTTTGATCAAAATTGCATTAATAAATCAATTACATAGAGTAAAATTGCATTTTCCTTCTTGCTCAAAACCATTACGATTCTATAACTTACTTATCAAAAGAATATTTGAATAAGGTTGAAGAGTTCAGAAATATTTTTAGAAGATTTTAAGGTGCAAATCCCTTATCCTATATCTTACCTAAACAATATGTTACCATCAGAGGCAGAAGTAATGATTGACACGATATGAGTGTTCGTAGCATTATTGAATT
The DNA here is from genome assembly GCA_009831015.1 of Picea engelmannii. Taxonomy (NCBI): domain Eukaryota; kingdom Viridiplantae; phylum Streptophyta; class Pinopsida; order Pinales; family Pinaceae; genus Picea; species Picea engelmannii. The sequence goes on from WSFP011495918.1 coordinate 13,408, forward strand.
AAGTTTAGAGATATTTGCCTGAGACTCAGGTTGAGGTCTCACTACAGTCAATTCAGTCAATAGAATGGTGTGATATCATTATTAAATGAATGTTAAGTAGAATTTCCTTTTACACAATCGATTCAGGTTGACATCTCATCAAATATATTTGTTTTGAGATTTCTGTGGGGAGTAAGCTTATTAGAATTGCTCCGAAAATCCACAGTAGTTGTTTTTCGTCAATATATTTGCTTGATGCTTGATACACGACCAATTCAGGTTGAGTTCTTTTCAGGCATTCAGGTTGAGGTCTGCAATATATTTGCTTGATGCTTGATACACGACCAATTCAGGTTGAGGTCTGCAGTAGAATACTATAAAGGTTGAACTCTTATCAGGCAATTCAGAAGTTGAAGTCTCATTCACCTAGCAGTAGAAAATTAGAAATCCCTCTCATCGGGCAAATTTGCTTGATACAAAGCGAATTCAGATTGACCTCTCATTAGCTACATTTGTTAGATACCCATACAATTCAGGTTGAAGTGTTATCACCTAGCAATAGAAATACCTCTCATCAGGTAGATTTGTTTGATACACAGCCAATTCTGGTTGACCTGGGTCATCAAATACATTTTCCTGCTACATAGCAGGTTGAGCTCTTATCAGGTAATTAAGGTTGAGGTATCATCACCTAGCAGTAGAAATTGAAAGGTTGATATCATTATTATATTATTTGCTTTATACACAGAAAAGTCAGGTTGACCTCTCATCAGGTAGATTTTTCTGATACACAGCCAATTCAGGTTAAGTTCTTATCAGGTAATTCAGGTTGAAGTATCATCACCTAGCAATAGAAATAGGAGGGTTGATATCATTATTATAATATTTGCTTGATACACAGACAATTCAGGTTGACCTCTCATCAGGTAGATTTGTCTGATACACACAC